>CAUEHS010000705.1:0-65037 GCA_958510865.1 Myrrha octodecimguttata
GGGGTAAGGGTAAGGGTAAGGGTAAGGGTAAGGGTAAGGGTAAGGGTAACGGTAAGGGTAAGGGTAAGGGTAAGGGTAAGGGTAAGGGTAAGCTAAAGGGTAAAAGCAAGGGTAAGGGTTAGGGTAAGGGTAAGGGTAAGGGTAAGGGTAAGGGTAAGGGTAAGGGTAAGCTTAAGGGTAAAAGCAAGGGTAAGGGTAAGGGTAAGGGTAAGGGTAAGGGTAAGGGTAAGGGTAAGGGTAAGGGTAAGGGTAAGGGTAAGGGTAAAGGTAAGGGTAAGCCTAAGGGTAAAAGCAAGGGTAAGGGTAAGGGTAAGGGTAAGGGTAAGGGTAAGGGTAAGGGTAAGGGTAAGGGTAAGAGTAAGGGTAAGCTTAAGGGTATTAGCAAGAGTAAGGGTAAGGGTAAGGGTGAGGGTAAGGGTAAGGGTAAGGGTAAGGGTAAGGGTAAGCTTAAGGGTAATGGCAAGGGTAAGGGTAAGGGTAAGGGTAAGGGTAAGGGTAAGGGTAAGCTTAAGGGTAAAAGCAAGGGTAAGGGTAAGGGTAAGGGTAAGGGTAAGGGTAAGGGTAAGGGTAAGGGTAAGGGTAAGGGTAAGGGTAAGGGTAAGGGTAAGGGTAAAGGTAAGGGTAAGCCTAAGGGTAAAAGCAAGGGTAAGGGTAAGGGTAAGGGTAAGGGTAAGGGTAAGGGTAAGGGTAAGGGTAAGGGTAAGGGTAAGGGTAAGGGTAAGTGTAAGGGTAAGCTTAAGGGTAAAAGCAAGGGTAAGGGTAAGGGTAAGGGTAAGGGTAAGCCTAAGGGTAAAAGCAAGGGTAAGGGTAAGGGTAAGGGTAAGGGTAAGGGTAAGCTTAAGGGTAAAAGCAAGGGTAAGGGTAAGGGTAAGGGTAAGGGTAAGGGTAAGCTTAAGGGTAAAAGCAAGGGTAAGGGTAAGGGTAAGGGTAAGGGTAAGGGTAAGCCTAAGGGTAAAAGCAAGGGTAAGGGTAAGGGTAAGGGTAAGGGTAAGGGTAAGGGTAAGGGTAAGGGTAAGGGTAAGGGTAAGGGTAAGGGTAAGGGTAAGGGTAAGGGTAAGGGTAAGGGTAAGCTTAAGGGTAAAAGCAAGGGTAAGGGTAAGGGTAAGGGTAAGGGTAAGGGTAAGGGTAAGGGTAAGCTTAAGGGTAAAAGCAAGGGTAGGGGTAAGCGTAAGGGTAAGGGTAAGGGTAAGGGTAAGGGTAAGGGTAAGGGTAAGCTTAAGGGTAAAAGCAAGGGTAAGGGTAAGGGTAAGGGTAAGGGTAAGCTTAAGGGTAAAAGCAAGGGTAAGGGTAAGGGTAAGGGTAAGGGTAAGGGTAAGGGTAAGGGTAAGGGTAAGGGTAAGGGTAAAGGTAAGGGTAAGCCTAAGGGTAAAAGCAAGGGTAAGGGTAAGGGTAAGGGTAAGGGTAAAGGTAAGGGTAAGGGTAAGGGTAAGGGTAAGGGTAAGGGTAAGGGTAAACTTAAGGGTAAAAGCAAGGGTGAGGGTAAGGGTAAGGGTAAGGGTAAGGGTAAGGGTAAGGGTAAGGGTAAGGGTAAGGGTAAGGGTAAGGGTAAGGGTAAGGGTAAGGGTAAGGGTAAGGGTAAGGGTAAGGGTAAGGGTAAGGGTAAGGGTAAGGGTAAGCCTAAGGGTAAAAGCAAGGGTAAGGGTAAGGGTAAGGGTAAGGATAAGGGTAAGCTTAAGGGTAAAAGCAAGGGTAAGGGTAAGGGTAAGGGTAAGGGTAAGGGTAAGGGTAAGCTTAAGGGTAAAAGCAAGGGTAAGGGTAAGGGTAAGGGTAAGGGTAAGGGTAAGGGTAAAGGTAAGGGTAAGCCTAAGGGTAAAAGCAAGGGTATGGGTAAGGGTAAGGGTAAGGGTAAGGGTAAGGGTAAGGGTAAGGGTAAGGGTAAGGGTAAGGGTAAGGGTAAGGGTAAGCTTAAGGGTAAAAGCAAGGGTAAGGGTAAGGGTAAGGGTAAGGGTAAGGGTAAGGGTAAGGGTAAGGGTAAGGGTAAGCTTAAGGGTAAAAGCAAGGGTTAGGGTAAGGGTAAGGGTAAGGGTAAGGGTAAGGGTAAGGGTAAGGGTAAGGGTAAGGGTAAGGGTAAGGAAGGGTAAGGGTAAGGGTAAGGGTAAGGGTAAGGGTAAGGGTAAGGGTAAGGGTAAGGGTAAGGGTAAGGGTAAGCTTAAGGGTAAAAGCAAGGGTAAGGGTAAGGGTAAGGGTAAGGGTAAGGGTAAGGGTAAGGGTAAGGGTAAGGGTAAGCTTAAGGGTAAAAGCAAGGGTAAGGGTAAGGGTAAGGGTAAGGGTAAGGGTAAGCCTAAGGGTAAAAGCAAGGGTAAGGGTAAGGGTAAAAGCAAGGGTAAGGGTAAGGGTAAGGGTAAGGGTAAGGGTAAGGGTAAGGGTAAGGGTAAGGGTAATGGTAAGCTTAAGGGTAAAAGCAAGGGTAAGGGTAAGGGTAAGGGCAAGGGTAAGGGTAAGTGTAAGCTTAAGGGTAAAAGCAAGGGTAAGGGTAAGGGTAAGGGTAAAGGTAAGGGTAAGCCTTAGGGTAAAAGCAAGGGTAAGGGTAAGGGTAAGGGTAAGGGTAAGGGTAAGGGTAAGTGTAAGGGTAAGCTTAAGGATAAAAGCAAGGGTAAGGGTAAGGGTAAGGGTAAGGGTAAGGGTAAGGGTAAGGGTAAGGGTAAGGGTAAGCTATAGGGTAAAAGCAAGGGTAAGGGTAAGGGTAAGGGTAAGGGTAAGGGTAAGGGTAAGGGTAAGGGTAAGGGTAAGGGTAAGGGTAAGGGTAAGGGTAAGGGTAAGCTTAAGGGTAAAAGCAAGGGTAAGGGTTAGGGTAAGGGTAAGGGTAAGGGTAAGGCTAAGCTTGAGGGTAAAAGCAAGGGTAAGGGTAAGGGTAAGGGTAAGGGTAAAGGTAAGAGTAAGCCTAAGGGTAAAAGCAAGGGTAAGGGTAAGGGTAAGGGTAAGGGTAAGGGTAAGGGTAAGGGTAAGGGTAAGGGTAAGGGTAAGGGTAAGCTTAAGGGTATAAGCAAGGGTAAGGGTAAGGGTAAGGGTAAGGGTAAGCTTAAGGGTATAAGCAAGGGTAAGGGTAAGGGTAAGGGTGAGGGTAAGGGTAAGGGTAAGGGTAAGCTTAAGGGTAAAAGCAAGGGTAAGGGTAAGGGTAAGGGTAAGGGTAAGGGTAAGGGTAAGGGTAAGGGTAAGGGTAAGCTTAAGGGTAAAAGCAAGGGTAAGGGTAAGGGTAAGGGTAAGGGTAAGGGTAAGGGTAAGGGTAAGGGTAAGGGTAAGGGTAAGGGTAAGGGTAAAGGTTAGGGTAAGCCTAAGGGTAAAAGCAAGGGTAAGGGTAAAGGTAAGGGTAAGGGTAAGGGTAAGGGTAAGGGTAAGGGTAAGGGTAAGGGTAAGGGTAAGGGTAAGGGTAAGCTTAAGGGTAAAAGCAAGGGTAAGGGTAAGGGTAAGGGTAAGGGTAACCTTAAGGGTAAAAGCAAGGGTAAGGGTAAGGGTAAGGGTGAGGGTAAGGGTAAGCTTAAGGGTTAAAGCAAGGGTAAGGGTAAGGGTAAGGGTAAGGGTAAGGGTAAGGGTAAAGGTAAGGGTAAGCCTAAGGGTAAAAGCAAGGGTAAGGGTAAGGGTAAGGGTAAGGGTAAGGGTAAGGGTAAGGGTAAGGGTAAGGGTAAGGGTAAGGGTAAGGGTAAGGGTAAGGGTAAGGGTAAGGGTAAGGGTAAGGGTTAGCTTAAGGGTAAAAGCAAGGGTAAGGGTAAGGGCAAGGGTAAGGGTAAGGGTAAGGGTAAGGGTAAGGGTAAGGGTAAGGGTAAGCTTAAGGGTAAAAGCAAGGGTAAGGGTAAGGGTAAGGGTGAGGGTAAGGGTAAGGGTAAGGGTAAGGGTAAGCTTAAGGGTAAAAGCAAGGGTAAGGGTTAGGGTAAGGGTAAGGGTAAGGGTAAGGGTAAGCTTGAGGGTAAAAGCAAGGGTAAGGGTAAGGGTAAGGGTAAAGGTAAGGGTAAGCCTAAGGGTAAAAGCAAGGGTAAGGGTAAGGGTAAGGGTAAGGGTAAGGGTAAGGGTAAGCTTAAGGGTATAAGCAAAGGTAAGGTTAAGGGTAAGGGTGAGGGTAAGGGTAAGGGTAAGGGTAAGCTTAAGGGTAAAAGCAAGGGTAAGGGTAAGGGTAAGGGTAAGGGTAAGGGTAAGGGTAAGGGTAAGGGTAAGCTTAAGGGTAAAAGCAAGGGTAAGGGTAAGGGTAAGGGTAAGGGTAAGGGTAAGGGTAAGGGTAAGGGTAAGGGTAAGGGTAAGGGTAAAGGTTAGGGTAAGCCTAAGGGTAAAAGCAAGGGTAAGGGTAAAGGTAAGGGTAAGGGTAAGGGTAAGGGTAAGGGTAAGGGTAAGGGTAAGGGTGAGGGTAAGGGTAAGGGTAAGCTTAAGGGTAAAAGCAAGGGTAAGGGTAAGGGTAAGGGTAAGGGTAAGCCTAAGGGTAAAACAAGGGTAAGGGTAAGGGTAAAGGTAAGGGTAAGGGTAAGCTTAAGGGTAAAAGCAAGGGTAAGGGTAAGGGTAAGGGTGAGGGTAAGGGTAAGCTTAAGGGTTAAAGCAAGGGTAAGGGTAAGGGTAAGGGTAAGGGTAAGGGTAAGGGTAAGGGTAAAGGTAAGGGTAAGCCTAAGGGTAAAAGCAAGGGTAAGGGTAAGGGTAAGGGTAAGGGTAAGGGTAAGGGTAAGGGTAAGGGTAAGGGTAAGGGTAAGGGTAAGGGTAAGGGTAAGGGTAAGGGTAAGGGTAAGGGTAAGGGTAAGGGTAAGCTTAAGGGTAAAAGCAAGGGTAAGGGTAAGGGTAAGGTAGGTAAGGGTAAGGGTAAGGGTAAGGGTAAGGGTAAGGGTAAGGTAAGGGTAAGGGTAAGCTTAAGGGTAAAAGCAAGGGTAAGGGTAAGGGTAAGGGTGAGGGTAAGGGTAAGGGTAAGGGTAAGGGTAAGCTTAAGGGTAAAAGCAAGGGTAAGGGTAAGGGTAAGGGTAAGGGTAAGGGTAAGGGTAAGGGTAAGGGTAAGCTTAAGGGTAAAAGCAAGGGTAAGGGTAAGGGTAAGGGTAAGGGTAAGGGTAAGGGTAAGGGTAAGGGTAAAGGTAAGGGTAAAGGTAAGGGTAAGCTAAGGGTAAAGCAAGGGTAAGGGTAAGGGTTAGGGTAAGGGTAAGGGTAAGGGTAAGGGTAAGGGTAAGGGTAAGGGTAAGGGTAAGGGTAAGGGTAAGGGTAAGGGTAAGGGTAAGTGTAAGGGTAAGGGTAAGGGTAAGCTTAAGGGTAAAGGCAAGGGTAAGGGTAAGGGTAAGGGTAAGGGTAAGGGTAAGGGTAAGGGTAAGGGTAAGGGTAAGGGTAAGGGTAAGGGTAAGGGTAAGGGTAAGGGTAAGCTTAAGGGTAAGGGTAAGGGTAAGGGTAAAGGTAAGGGTAAGCCTAAGGGTAAAAGCAAGGGTAAGGGTAAGGGTTAGGGTAAGGGTAAGGGTAAGGGTAAGGGTAAGGGTAAGGGTAAGGGTAAGTGTAAGGGTAAGGGTAAGGGTAAGCTTAGGGGTAAAAGCAAGGGTAAGGGTAAGGGTAAGGGTAAGGGTAAGGGTAAGGGTAAGGGTAAGGGTAAGGGTAAGCTTAAGGGTAAGGGTAAGGGTGAGGGTAAGGGTAAGCCTAAGGGTAAAAGCAAGGGTAAGGGTAAGGGTAAGGGTAAGGGTAAGGGTAAGCTTAAGGGTAAAAGCAAGGGTAAGGGTAAGGGTAAGGGTCAGGATAAGGGTAAGGGTAAGCTTAAGGGTAAAAGCAAGGGTAAGGGTAAGGGTAAGGGTAAGGGTAAGGGTAAGGGTAAAGGTAAGGGTAAGCCTAAGGGTAAAAGCAAGGGTAAGAGTAAGGGTAAGGGTAAGGGTAAGGGTAAGGGTAAGGGTAAGGGTAAGCTTAAGGGTAAAAGCAAGGGTAAGGGTAAGGGTAAGGGTAAGGGTAAGGGTAAGGGTAAGGGTAAGGGTAAGGGTAAGGGTAAGGGTAAGGGTAAGGGTAAGGGTAAGGGTAAGGGTAAGGGTAAGGGTAAGGGTAAGGGTAAGGGTAAGGGTAAGCTTAAGGGTAAAAGCAAGGGTGAGGGTAAGGGTAAGGGTAAGGGTGAGGGTAAGGGTAAGGGTAAGGGTAAGGGTAAGGGTAAGCTTAAGGGTAAAAGCAAGGGTAAGGGTAAGGGTAAGGGTAAGGGTAAGGGTAAGGGTAAGGGTAAGGGTAAAGGTAAGGGTAAGCCTAAGGGTAAAAGCAAGGGTAAGGGTAAGGGTAAGGGTAAGGGTAAGGGTAAGGGTAAGCTTAAGGGTAAAAGCAAGGGTAAGGGTAAGGGTAAGGGTAAGGGTAAGGGTAAGGGTAAGGGTAAGCTTAAGGGTAAGGATAAGGGTAAGGGTAAAAGCAAGGGTAAGGGTAAGGGTAAGGGTAAGGATAAGGGTAAGCTTAAGGGTAAAAGCAAGGGTAAGGGTAAGGGTAAGGGTAAGGGTGAGGGTAAGGGTAAGGGTAAGGGTAAGGTAAGCTTAAGGGTAAGGGTAAGGGTAAGGGTAAGGGTAAGCTTAAGGGTAAAAGCAAGGGTAAGGGTAAGGGTAAGGGTAAGGGTAAGGGTAAGGGTAAGGGTAAGGGTAAGGGTAAGGGTAAGCTTAAGGGTAAAAGCAAGGGTAAGCGTAAGGGTAAGGGTAAGGGTAAGGGTAAGGGTAAGGGTAAGGGTAAGCTTAAGGGTAAAAGCAAGGGTAAGGGTAAGGGTAAGGGTAAGGGTAAGGGTAAGGGTAAGGGTAAGGGTAAAGGTAAGGGTAAGCCTAAGGGTAAAAGCAAGGGTAAGGGTAAGGGTAAGGGTAAGGGTAAGGGTAAGAGTAAGGGTAAGGGTAAGGGTAAGGGTAAGCTTAAGGGTAAAAGCAAGGGTAAGGGTAAGGGTAAGGGTAAGGGTAAGCCTAAGAGTAAAAGCAAGGGTAAGGGTAAGGGTAAGGGTAAGGGTAAGCTTAAGGGTAAAAGCAAGGGTAAGGGTAAAGGTAAGGGTAAGGGTAAGGGTAAGGGTAAGGGTAAGCTTAAGGGTAAAAGCAAGGGTGAGGGTAAGGGTAAGGGTAAGGGTAAGGGTAAGGGTAAGGGTAAGGGTAAGGGTAAGGGTAAGCTTAAGGGTAAAAGCAAGGGTAAGGGTAAGGGTAAGGGTAAGGGTAAGGGTAAGGGTAAGGGTAAGGGTAAGGGTAAAGGTAAGGGTAAGTGTAAGGGTAAGGGTAAGGGTAAGGGTAAGGGTAAGGGTAAGGGTAAGGGTAAGGGTAAGGGTAAGGGTAAGGGTAAGGGTAAGGGTAAGGGTAAGCTTAAGGGTAAAAGCAAGGGTAAGTGTAAGGGTAAGGGTAAGGGTAAGCCTAAGGGTAAAAGCAAGGGTAAGGGTAAGGGTAAGGGTAAGGGTAAGGGTAAGCTTAAAGGTAAAAGCAAGGGTAAGGGTAAGGGTAAGGGAAAGGGTAAGGGTAAGGGTAAGCTTAAGGGTAAAAGCAAGGGTAAGGGTAAGGGTAAGGGTAAGGGTAAGGGTAAGGGTAAGGGTAAGGGTAAAGGTAAGGGTAAGCCTAAGGGTAAAAGCAAGGGTAAAGGTAAGGGTAAGGGTAAGGGTAAGGGTAAGGGTAAGGGTAAGGGTAAGGGTAAGGGTAAGGGTAAGGGTAAGGGTAAGGGTAAGGGTAAGGGTAAGGGTAAGGGTAAGGGTAAGGGTAAGCTTAAGGGTAAAAGCAAGGGTAAGGGTAAGGGTAAGGGTAAGGGTAAGGGTAAGGGTAAGGGTAAGGGTAAGGGTAAGGGTAAGGGTAAGGGTAAGCTTAAGGGTAAGGGTAAGGGTAAGGGTAAGGGTAAGCTCAAGGGTAAAAGCAAGGGTAAGGGTAAGGGTAAGGGTAAGGGTAAGGGTAAGCTTAAGGGTAAAAGCAAGGGTAAGGGTAAGGGTAAGGGTAAGGGTAAGGGTAAGGGTAAGGGTAAGCTTAAGGGTAAGGGTAAGGGTAAGGGTAAGGGTAAAAGCAAGGGTAAGGGTAAGGGTAAGGGTAAGGGTAAGGGTAAGGGTAAGGGTAAGCTTAAGGGTAAGGGTAAGGGTAAGGGTAAGGGTAAGGGTAAGCTTAAGGGTAAAAGCAAGGGTAAGGGTAAGGGTAAGGGTAAGGGTAAGGGTAAGGGTAAGGGTAAAGGTAAGGGTAAGCCTAAGGGTAAAAGCAAGGGTAAGGGTAAGGGTAAGGGTAAGGGTAAGGGTAAGGGTAAGGGTAAGGGTAAGGGTAAGGGTAAGGGTAAGGGTAAGGGTAAGCTTAAGGGTAAAAGCAAGGGTAAGGGTAAGGGTAAGGGTGAGGGTAAGGGTAAGGGTAAGGGTAAGGGTAAGGGTAAGCTTAAGGGTAAGGGTAAGGGTAAGGGTAAGGGTAAGCTCAAGGGTAAAAGCAAGGGTAAGGGTAAGGGTAAGGGTAAGGGTAAGGGTAAGCTTAAGGGTAAAAGCAAGGGTAAGGGTAAGGGTAAGGGTAAGGGTAAGGGTAAGGGTAAGGGTAAGGGTAAGGGTAAGGGTAAGGGTAAGGGTAAGCTTAAGGGTAAGGGTAAGGGTAAGGGTAAGGGTAAGCTTAAGGGTAAAAGCAAGGGTAAGGGTAAGGGTAAGGGTAAGGGTAAGGGTAAGGGTAAGGGTAAGGGTAAGGGTAAGCTTAAGGGTAAGGGTAAGGGTAAGCTTAAGGGTAAAAGCAAGGGTAAGGGTAAGGGTAAGGGTAAGGGTAAGGGTAAGCTTAAGGGTAAAAGCAAGGGTAAGGGTAAGGGTAAGGGTAAGGGTAAGGGTAAGGGTAAGGGTAAGGGTAAGGGTAAGCTTAAGGGTAAGGGTAAGGGTAAGGGTAAGGGTAAGCTTAAGGGTAAAAGCAAGGGTAAGGGTAAGGGTAAGGGTAAGGGTTAGGGTAAGGGTAAGGGTAAGGGTAAGGGTAAGGGTAAGGGTAAGCTTAAGGGTAAAAGTAAGGGTAAGGGTGAGGGTAAGGATAAGGGTAAGGGTAAGGGTAAGGGTAAGGGTAAGGGTAAGCTTGAGGGTAAAAGCAAGGGTAAGGGTAAGGGTAAGGGTAAGGGTAAGGGTAAGGGTAAGGGTAAAGGTAAGGGTAAGCCTAAGGGTAAAAGCAAGGGTAAGGGTAAGGGTAAGGGTAAGGGTAAGGGTAAGGGTAAGGGTAAGGGTAAGGGTAAGGGTAAGGGTAAGGATAAGGGTAAGGGTAAGGGTAAGGGTAAGGGTAAGGGTAAGCTTAAGGGTAAAAGCAAGGGTAAGGGTAAGGGTAAGGGTAAGGGTAAGGGTAAGGGTAAGGGTAAGGGTAAAGGTAAGGGTAAGCCTAAGGGTAAAAGCAAGGGTAAGGGTAAGGGTAAGGGTAAGGGTAAGGGTAAGGGTAAGGGTAAGGGTAAGGGTAAGGGTAAGGGTAAGGGTAAGGGTAAGGAAAAGGGTAAGGGTAAGGGTAAGCTTAAGGGTAAAAGCAAGGGTAAGGGTAAGGGTAAGGGTAAGGGTAAGGGTAAGGGTAAGCTTAAGGGTAAGGGTAAGGGTAAGGGTAAGGGTAAGGGTAAGCTTAAGGGTAAAAGCAAGGGTAAGGGTAAGGGTAAGGGTAAGGGTAAGCTTAAGGGTAAGGGTAAGGGTAAGGGTAAGGGTAAGCTTAAGGGTAAAAGCAAGGGTAAGGGTAAGGGTAAGGGTAAGGGTGAGGGTAAGGGTAAGGGTAAGGGTAAGGGTAAGGGTAAGGGTAAGGGTAAGGGTAAAGGTAAGGGTAAGCCTAAGGGTAAAAGCAAGGGTAAGGGTAAGGGTAAGGGTAAGGGTAAGGGTAAGGGTAAGGGTAAGGGTAAGGGTAAGGGTAAGCTTAAGGGTAAAAGCAAGGGTAAGGGTAAGGGTAAGGGTAAGGGTAAGGGTAAGGGTAAGGGTAAGGGTAAGGGTAAGCTTAAGGGTAAGGGTAAGGGTAAGGGTAAGGGTAAGCTCAAGGGTAAAAGCAAGGGTAAGAGTAAGGGTAAGGGTAAGGGTAAGGGTAAGCTTAAGGGTAAAAGCAAGGGTAAGGGTAAGGGTAAGGGTAAGGGTAAGGGTAAGGGTAAGGGTAAGGGTAAGGGTAAGGGTAAGGGTAAGGGTAAGGGTAAGGGTAAGGGTAAGGGTAAGCTTAAGGGTAAGGGTAAGGGTAAGGGTAAGGGTAAGCTTAAGGGTAAAAGCAAGGGTAAGGGTAAGGGTAAGGGTAAGGGTAAGGGTAAGGGTAAGGGTAAGGGTAAGCTTAAGAAGAAGGGTAAGGGTAAGGGTAAGGGTAAGCCTAAGGGTAAAAGCAAGGGTAAGGGTAAGGGTAAGGGTAAGGGTAAGCTTAAGGGTAAAAGCAAGGGTAAGGGTAAGGGTAAGGGTAAGGGTAAGGGTAAGGGTAAGGGTAAGGGTAAGCTTAAGGGTAAGGGTAAGGGTAAGGGTAAGGGTAAGCTTAAGGGTAAAAGCAAGGGTAAGGGTAAGGGTAAGGGTAAGGGTAAGGGTAAGGGTAAGGGTAAGGGTAAGGGTAAGGGTAAGGGTAAGCTTAAGGGTAAAAGTAAGGGTAAGGGTAAGGGTAAGGATAAGGGTAAGGGTAAGGGTAAGGGTAAGGGTAAGGGTAAGCTTAAGGGTAAAAGCAAGGGTAAGGGTAAGGGTAAGGGTAAGGGTAAGGGTAAGGGTAAGGGTAAAGGTAAGGGTAAGCCTAAGGGTAAAAGCAAGGGTAAGGGTAAGGGTAAGGGTAAGGGTAAGGGTAAGGGTAAGGGTAAGGGTAAGGGTAAGGGTAAGGTTAAGGGTAAGGGTAAGGGTAAGCTTAAGGGTAAAAGCAAGGGTAAGGGTAAGGGTAAGGGTAAGGGTAAGGGTAAGGGTAAGGGTAAGGGTAAGGGTAAGGGTAAGCTTAAGGGTAAAAGCAAGGGTAAGGGTAAGGGTAAGGGTAAGGGTAAGGGTAAGCTTAAGGGTAAAAGCAAGGGTGAGGGTAAGGGTGAGGGTAAGGGTGAGGGTAAGGGTGAGGGTAAGGGTAAGGGTAAGGGTAAGGGTAAGGGTAAGGGTAAGGGTAAGCTTAAGGGTAAAAGCAAGGGTAAGGGTAAGGGTAAGGGTAAGGGTAAGGGTAAGGGTAAGCTTAAGGGTAAAAGCAAGGGTAAGGGTAAGGGTAAGGGTAAGGGTAAGGGTAAGGGTAAGGGTAAAGGTAGGGGTAAGCCTAAGGGTAAAAGCAAGGGTAAGGGTAAGGGTAAGGGTAAGGGTAAGGGTAAGGGTAAGGGTAAGGGTAAGGGTAAGGGTAAGGGTAAGGGTAAGGGTAAGGGTAAGGGTAAGGGTAAGGGTAAGGGTAAGGGTAAGGGTAAGGGTAAGGGTAAGGGTAAGCTTAAGGGTAAAAGCAAGGGTAAGGGTAAGGGTAAGGGTAAGGGTAAGCCTAAGGGTAAAAGCAAGGGTAAGGGTAAGGGTAAGGGTAAGGGTAAGGGTAAGCTTAAGGGTAAAAGCAAGGGTAAGGGTAAGGGTAAGGGTCAGGGTAAGGGTAAGGGTAAGCTTAAGGGTAAAAGCAAGGGTAAGGGTAAGGGTAAGGGTAAGGGTAAGGGTAAGGGTAAGGGTAAAGGTAAGGGTAAGCCTAAGGGTAAAAGCAAGGGTAAGGGTAAGGGTAAGGGTAAGGGTAAGGGTAAGGGTAAGGGTAAGGGTAAGGGTAAGGGTAAGGGTAAGGGTAAGGGTAAGGGTAAGCTTAAGGGTAAAAGCAAGGGTAAGGGTAAGGGTAAGGGTAAGGGTAAGGGTAAGGGTAAGGGTAAGGGTAAGGGTAAGGGTAAGGGTAAGGGTAAGCTTAAGGGTAAAAGCAAGGGTAAGGGTAAGGGTAAGGGTAAGGGTAAGGGTAAGGGTAAGGGTAAGGGTAAGGGTAAGGGTAAAGGTAAGGGTAAGCTTTAGGGTAAAAGCAAGGGTAAGGGTAAGGGTAAGGGTAAGGTTAAGGGTAAGGGTAAGCTTAAGGGTAAAAGCAAGGGTAAGGATAAGGGTAAGGGTAAGGGTAAGGGTAAGGGTAAGGGTAAGGGTAAGGGTAAGGGTAAAGGTAAGGGTAAGCCTAAGGGTAAATGCAAGGGTAAGGGTAAGGGTAAGGGTAAGGGTAAGGGTAAGGGTAAGTGTAAGGGTAAGGGTAAGGGTAAGGGTAAAGGTAAGGGTAATTTTAAGGGTAAAAGCAAGGGTAAGGGTAAGGGTAAGGGTAAGGGTAAGGGTAAGGGTAAGGGTAAGGGTAAGGGTAAGGGTAAGGGTAAGGTTAAGCTTAAGGGTAAGGAAAAGGGTAAGGGTAAGGGTAAGCTTAAGGGTAAAAGCAAGGGTAAGGGTAAGGGTAAGGGTAAGGGTAAGGGTAAGGGTAAGCTTAAGGGTAAAAGCAAGGGTAAGGGTAAGGGTAAGGGTAAGGGTAAGGGTAAGGGTAAGGGTAAGGGTAAGGGTAAGCTTAAGGGTAAAAGCAAGGGTAAGGGTAAGGGTAAGGGTAAGGGTAAGGGTAAAGGTAAGGGTAAGGGTAAGGGTAAGGGTAAGGGTAAGGGTAAGGGTAAGGGTAAGGGTAAGGGTAAGGGTAAGCTTAAGGGTAAAAGCAAGGGTAAGGGTAAGGGTAAGGGTAAGGGTAAGGGTAAAGGTAAGGGTAAGGGTAAGGGTAAGGGTAAGCTTAAGGGTAAAATCAAGGGAAAGGGTAAGGGTAAAGGTAAGGGAAAGGGTAAGGGTAAGAGTAAGGGTAAGGGTAAGGGTAAGCTTAAGGGTAAAAGCAAGGGTAAGGGTAAGGGTAAGGGTAAGGGTAAGGGTAAGGGTGAGGGTAAAGGTAAGTGTAAGCCTAAGGGTAAAAGCAAGGGTAAGGGTAAGGGTAAGGGTAAGGGTAAGGGTAAGGGTAAGGGTAAGGGTAAGGGTAAGGGTAAGGGTAAGGGTAAGGGTAAGCTCAAGGGTAAAAGCAAGGGTAAGGGTAAGGGTAAGGGTAAGGGTAAGGGTAAGGGTAAGGGTAAGCTTAAGGGTAAAAGCAAGGGTAAGGGTAAGGGTAAGGGTAAGGGTAAGGGTAAGGGTAAGGGTAAGGGTAAGGGTAAGGGTAAGGGTAAGGGTAAGGGTAAGGGTAAGGGTAAGGGTAAGGGTAAGGGTAAGCTTAAGGGTAAAAGCAAGGGTAAGGGTAAGGGTAAGGGTAAGGGTAAGGGTAAGGGTAAGGGTAAGGGTAAGCTTAAGGGCAAAAGCAAGGGTAAGGGTAAGGGTAAGGGTAAGGGTAAAGGTAAGGGTAAGGGTAAGGGTAAGGGTAAGGGTAAGGGTAAGCTTAAGGGTAAAAGCAAGGGTAAGGGTAAGGGTAAGGGTAAGGGTAAGGGTAAGGGTAAGGGTAAAGGTAAGGGTAAGCCTAAGGGTAAAAGCAAGGGTAAGGGTAAGGGTAAGGGTAAGGGTAAGGGTAAGGGTAAGGGTAAGGGTAAGGGTAAGGGTAAGGGTAAGGGTAAGCTTAAGGGTAAAAGCAAGGGTAAGGGTAAGGGTAAGGGTAAGGGTAAGGGTAAGGGTGAGGGTAAGGGTAAGCTTAAGGGTAAGGGTAAGGGTAAGGGTAAGCTTAAGGGTAAAAGCAAGGGTAAGGGTAAGGGTAAGGGTAAGGGTAAGGGTAAGGGTAACCTTAAGGGTAAAAGCAAGGGTAAGGGTAAGGGTAAGGGTAAGGGTAAGGGTAAGGGTAAGGGTAAGGGTAAGGGTAAGGGTAAGGGTAAGCTTAAGGGTAAGGGTAAGGGTAAGGGTAAGGGTAAGCTTAAGGGTAAAAGCAAGGGTTAGGGTAAGGGTAAGGGTAAGGGTAAGGGTAAGGGTAAGGGTAAGGGTAAGGGTAAGGGTAAGGGTAAGGGTAAGGGTAAGCTTAAGGGTAAAAGCAAGGGTAAGGGTAAGGGTAAGGGTAAGGGTAAGGGTAAGGGTAAGGGTAAGGGTAAGCTTAAGGGTAAAAGCAAGGGTAAGGGTAAGGGTAAGGGTAAGGGTAAGGGTAAGGGTAAGGGTAAGGGTAAGGGTAAGGGTAAGGGTAAAGGTAAGGGTAAGCCTAAGGGTAAAAGCAAGGGTAAGGGTAAGGGTAAGGGTAAGGTTAAGGGTAAGGGTATGGGTAAGGGTAAGGGTAAGGGTAAGGGTAAGCTTAAGGGTAAAAGCAAGGGTAAGGGTAAGGGTAAGGGTAAGGGTAAGGGTAAGGGTAAGGGTAAGGGTAAGCTTAAGGGTAAGGGTAAGGCCAAGGGTAAGCTTAAGGGTAAAAGCAAGGGTAAGGGTAAGGGTAAGGGTAAGGGTAAGGGTAAGGTTAAGGGTAAGGGTAAGGGTAAGGGTAAGGGTAAGGGTAAGCTTAATGGTAAGGGTAAGGGTAAGGGTAAGGGTAAGCTTAAGGGTAAAAGCAAGGGTTAGGGTAAGGGTAAGGGTAAGGGTAAGGGTAAGGGTAAGGGTAAGGGTAAGGGTAAGGGTAAGGGTAAGGGTAAGGGTAAGCTTAAGGGTAAAAGCAAGGGTAAGGGTGAGGGTAAGGGTAAGGGTAAGGGTAAGGGTAAGGGTAAGCTTAAGGGTAAAAGCAAGGACAAGGGTAAGGGTAAGGGTAAGGGTAAGGGTAAGGGTAAGGGTAAGGGTAAGGGTAAGTGTAAGGGTAAGCTTAAGGGTAAAAGCAAGGGTAAGGGTAAGGGTAAGGGTAAGGGTAAGCCTAAGGGTAAAAGCAAGGGTAAGGGTAAGGGTAAGGGTAAGGGTAAGGGTAAGGGTAAGCTTAAGGGTAAAAGCAAGGGTAAGGGTAAGGGTAAGGGTAAGGGTAAGGGTAAGGGTAAGGGTAAGCTTAAGGGTAAAAGCAAGGGTAAGGGTAAGGAAAAGGGTAAGGGTAAGGGTAAGGGTAAGGTTAAGCTTAAGGGTAAAAGCAAGGGTAGGGGTAAGGGTAAGGGTAAGGGTAAGGGTAAGGGTAAGGGTAAGGGTAAGCTTAAGGGTAAAAGCAAGGGTAAGGGTAAGGGTAAGGGTAAGGGTAAGGGTAAGGGTAAGGGTAAGGGTAAGGGTAAGGGTAAGGGTAAGGGTAAGCTTAAGGGTAAAAACAAGGGTAAGGGTAAGGGTAAGGGTAAGGGTAAGGGTAAGGGTAAGGGTAAGGGTAAGGATAAGGGTAAAGTTAAGGGTAAGCCTAAGGGTAAAAGCAAGGGTAAGGGTAAGGGTAAGGGTAAGGTTAAGGGTAAGGGTAAGGGTAAGGGTAAGGGTAAGGGTAAGCTTAAGGGTAAAAGCAAGGGTAAGGGTAAGGGTAAGGGTAAGCTTAAGGGTAAGGGTAAGGGTAAGGGTAAGCTTAAGGGTATAAGCAAGGGTAGGGGTAAGGGTAAGGGTAAGGGTAAGGGTAAGGGTAAGCTTAAGGGTAAAAGCAAGGGTAAGGGAAAGGGTAAGGGTAGGGGTAAGGGTAAGGGTAAGGGTAAGGGTAAGGGTAAGGATAAGGGTAAGTTTAAGGGTAAGGGTAAGGGTAAGGGTAAGGGTAAGCTTAAGAGTAAAAGCAAGGGTTAGGGTAAGGGTAAGGGTAAGGGTAAGGGTAAGGGTAAGGGTAAGGGTAAGCTTAAGGGTAAAAGCAAGGGTAAGGGTGAGGGTAAGGGTAAGGGTAAGGGTAAGGGTAAGCTTAAGGGTAAAAGCAAGGGTAAGGGTAAAGGTAAGGGTAAGGGCAAGGGTAAGGGTAAGGGTAAGGGTAAGGGTAAGGGTAAGCCTAAGGGTAAAAGCAAGGGTAAGGGTGAGGGTAAGGGTAAGGGTAAGGGTAAGCTTAAGGGTAAAAGCAAGGGTAAGGGTAAGGGTAAGGGTAAGGGTAAGGGTAAGGGTAAGGGTAAGGGTAAGGGTAAGCTTAAGGGTAAAAGCAAGGGTAAGGGTAAGGGTAAGGGTAAGGGTAAGGGTAAGGGTAAGGGTAAGGGTAAGGGTAAGCTTAAGGGTAAAAGCAAGGGTAAGGGTAAGGGTAAGGGTAAGGGTAAGGGTAAGGGTAAGGGTAAGGGTAAGCTTAAGGGTAAAAGCAAGGGTAAGGGTAAGGGAAAGGGTAAGGGTAAGGGTAAGGGTAAGGGTAAGGGTAAGGGTAAGGGTAAGGGTAAGGGTAAGGGTAAGGGTAAGGGTAAGCTTAAGGGTAAAAGCAAGGGTAAGGGTAAGGGTAAGGGTAAGGGTAAGGGTAAGGGAGAAGGTAAGGGTAAGCCTAAGGGTAAAAGCAAGGGTAAGGGTAAGGGTAAGGGTAAGGGTAAGGGTAAGGGTAAGGGTAAGGGTAAGGGTAAGGGTAAGGGTAAGGGTAAGGGTAAGGGTAAGGGTAAGGGTAAGGGTGAGCTTAAGGGTAAAAGCAAGGGTAAGGGTAAGGGTAAGGGTAAGGGTAAGGGTAAGGGTAAGGGTAAGGGTAAGGGTAAGGGTAAGGGTTAGGGTAAGGGTAAGCTTAAGGGTAAGGGTAAGGGTAAGGGTAAGGGTAAGCTTAAGGGTAAAAGCAAGGGTAAAGGTAAGGGTAAGGGTAAGGGTAAGGGTAAGCTTAAGGGTAAAAGCAAGGGTAAGGGTAAGGGTAAGGGTAAGGGTAAGGGTAAGGGTAAGGGTAAGGGTAAGGGTAAGGGTAAGGGTAAGTGTAAGCTTAAGGGTAAGGGTAAGGGTAAGGGTAAGGGTAAGCTTAAGGGTAAAAGCAAGGGTAAGGGTAAGGGTAAGGGTAAGGGTAAGGGTAAGGGTAAGCTTGAGGGTAAAAGCAAGGGTAAGGGTAAGGGTAAGGGTAAGGGTAAGGGTAAGGGTAAGGGTAAGCTTAAGGGTAAATGCAAGGGCAAGGGTAAGGGTAAGGGTAAGGGTAAGGGTAAGGGTAAGGGTAAGGGTAAGGGTAAGTGTAAAGGTAAGGGTAAGCCTAAGGGTAAAAGCAAGGGTAAGGGTAAGGGTAAGGGTAAGGGTAAGGGTAAGGGTAAGGGTAAGGGTAACGGTAAGGGTAAGGGTAAGGGTAAGGGTAAGGGTAAGCTTAAGGGTAAAAGCAAGGGTAAGGGTAAGGGTAAGGGTAAGGGTAAGCCTAAGGGTAAAAGCAAGGGTAAGGGTAAAAGCAAGGGTAAGGGTAAGGGTAAGGGTAAGGGTAAGGGTAAGGGTAAGGGTAAGCTTAAGGGTAAAAGCAAGGGTAAGGGTAAGGGTAAGGGTTAGGGTAAGGGTAAAGGTAAGCTTAAGGGTAAAAGCAAGGGTAAGGGTAAGGGTAAGGGTAAGGGTAAGGGTAAGGGTAAGGGTAAGGGTAAGGGTAAGGGTAAGGGTAAGGGTAAGGGTAAGGGTAAGGGTAAGGGTAAGGGTAAGGGTAAGGGTAAGCTTAAGGGTAAAAGCAAGGGTAAGGGTAAGGGTAAGGGTAAGGGTAAGGGTAAAGTTAAGGGTAAGCCTAAGGGTAAAAGCAAGGGTTAGGGTAAGGGTAAGGGTAAGGGTAAGGGTAAGGGTAAGGGTAAGGGTAAGGGTAAGGGTAAGGGTAAGGGTAAGGGTAAGGGTAAGGGTAAGGGTAAGGGTAAGGGTAAGGGTAAGGGTAAGGGTAAGGGTAAGGGTAAGGGTAAGGGTAAGGGTAAGGGTAAGGGTAAGGGTAAGGGTAAGGGTAAGGGTAAGGGTAAGGGTAAGGGTAAGCTTAAGGGTAAAAGCAAGGGTAAGGGTAAGGGTAAGGGTAAGGGTAAGGGTAAGGGTAAGGGTAAGGGTAAGGGTAAGGGTAAGGGTAAGGGTAAGGGTAAGGGTAAGGGTAAGCTTAAGGGTAAAAGCAAGGCTAAGGGTAAGGGTAAGGGTAAGGGTAAGGGTAAGGGTAAGCTTAAGGGTAAAAGCAAGGGTAAGGGTAAGGGTAAGGGTAAGGGTAAGGGTAAGGGTAAGGGTAAGGGTAAGGGTAAGGGTGAGGGTGAGGGTAAGGGTAAGGGTAAGGGTAAGGGTAAGGGTAAGGGTAAGGGTAAGGGTAAGCTTAAGGGTAAAAGCAAGGGTAAGGGTAAGGGTGAGGGTAAGGGTAAGCCTAAGGGTAAAAGCAAGGGTAAGGGTGAGAGTAAGGGTAAGGGTAAGGGTAAGCTTAAGGGTAAAAGCAAGGGTATGGGTAAGGGTAAGGGTAAGGGTAAGGGTAAGGGTAAGCTTAAGGGTAAAAGCAAGGGTAAGGGTAAGGGTAAGGGTAAGGGTAAGGGTAAGGGTAAGGGTAAAGGTAAGGGTAAGCCTAAGGGTAAAAGCAAGGGTAAGGGTAAGGGTAAGGGTAAGGGTAAGGGTAAGGGTAAGGGTAAGGGTAAGCTTAAGGGTAAAAGCAAGGGTAAGGGTAAGGGTAAGGGTAAGGGTAAGGGTAAGGGTAAGGGTAAGGGTAAGCTTAAGGGTAAAAGCAAGGGTAAGGGTAAGGGTAAGGGTAAGGGTAAGGGTAAAGGTAAGGGTAAGCCTAAGGGTAAAAGCAAGGGTAAGGGTAAGTGTAAGGGTAAGGGTAAGGGTAAGGGTAAGGGTAAGCTTAAGGGTAAAAGCAAGGGTAAGGGTAAGGGTAAGGGTAAGGGTAAGGGTAAGGGTAAGGGTAAGGGTAAGGGTAAGGGTAAGGGTAAAGGTAAGGGTAATCCTAAGGGTAAAAGCAAGGGTTAGGGTAAGGGTAAGGGTAAGGGTAAGGGTAAGGGTAAGGGTAAGGGTAAGGGTGAGGGTAAGGGTAAGGGTAAGGGTAAGGGTAAGGGTAAGGGTAAGGGTAAGGGTAAGGGTAAGGGTAAGGGTAAGGGTAAGCTTAAGGGTAAAAGCAAGGGTAAGGGTAAGGGTGAGGGTAAGGGTAAGCCTAAGGGTAAAAGCAAGGGTTAGGGTAAGAGTAAGGGTAAGGGTAAGGGTAAGCTTAAGGGTAAAAGCAAGGGTATGGGTAAGGGTAAGGGTAAGGGTAAGGGTAAGGGTAAGCTTAAGGGTAAAAGCAAGGGTAAGGGTAAGGGTAAGGGTAAGGGTAAGGCTAAGGGTAAAGGTAAGGGTAAGCCTAAGGGTAAAAGCAAGGGTAAGGGTAAGGGTAAGGGTAAGGGTAAGGCTAAGGGTAAGGGTAAGGGTAAGGGTAAGCTTAAGGGTAAAAGCAAGGGTAAGGGTAAGGGTAAGGGTGAGGGTAAGGGTAAGGGTAAGGGTAAGGGTAAGCTTAAGGGTAAAAGCAAGGGTAAGGGTAAGGGTAAGGGTAAGGGTAAAGGTAAGGGTAAGCCTAAGGGTAAAAGCAAGGGTAAGGGTAAGGGTAAGGTTAAGGGTAAGGGTAAGGGTAAGGGTAAGGGTAAGGGTAAGGGTAAGGGTAAGGGTAAGGGTAAGGGTAAGGGTAAGCTTAAGGGTAAAAGCAAGGGTAAGGGTAAGGGTAAGGGTAAGGGTAAGGGTAAGGGTAAGGGTAAGGGTAAGGGTAAGGGTAAGGGTAAGGGTAAGGGTAAGGGTAAGGGTAAGGGTAAGCTTAAGGGTAAGGCTAAGGGTAAGGGTAAGGGTAAGCTTAAGGGTAAAAGCAAGGGTAAGGGTAAGGGTAAGGGTAAGGGTAAGGGTAAGGGTAAGGGTAAGCTTAAGGGTAAATGCAAGTGTAAGGGTAAGGGTAAGGGTAAGGGTAAGGGTAAGGGTAAGGGTAAGGGTAAGGGTAAGGGTAAGGGTAAGGGTAAGCTTAAGGGTTAAAGCAAGGGTAAGGGTAAGGGTAAGGGTAAGGGTAAGGGTAAGGGTAAGGGTAAGGGTAAGGGTAATGGTAAAGGTAAGGGTAAGCCTAAGGGTAAAAGCAAGGGTAAGGGTAAGGGTAAGGGTAAAGGTAAGGTTAGGCTTACCCTTACCCTTACTCTTACCCCTACCCTTACCCTTACCCTTACCCTTACCCTTACCCTTACCCTTACCCTTACCCTTGCTTTTACCCTTAGGCTTACCCTCACCTTTACCCTTACCCTTACCCTTACCCTTACCCTTACCCTTACCCTTACCCTTACCCTTACCCTTGCTTTTACCCTTAAGCTTACCCTTACCCTTACCCTTACCCTTACCCTTAGCCTTACCCTTACCCTTGCTTTTACCCTTAAGCTTACCCTTACCCTTACCCTTACCCTAACCCTTACCCTTGCTTTTACCCTTAGGCTTACCCTTACCCTTACCCTTACCCTTACCCTTAAGCTTACCCTTACCCTTACCCTTACCCTTACCCTTACCCTTACCCTTACCCTTACCCTTACCCTTACCCTTACCCTTACCCTTGCTTTTACCCTTAAACTTACCCTTACCCTTACCCTTACCCTTACCCTTACCCTTACCTTAAGGGTAAAAGCAAGGGTAAGGGTAAGGGTAAGGGTAAGGGTAAGGGTAAGGGTAAGGGTAAGGGTAAGGGTAAGGGTAAGGGTAAGCTTAAGGGTAAGGGTAAGGGTAAGGGTAAGGGTAAGCTTAAGGGTAAAAGCAAGGGTAAGGGTAAGGGTAAGGGTAAGGGTAAGGGTAAGCTTAAGGGTAAGGGTAAGGGTAAGGGTAAGGGTAAGCTTAAGGGTAAAAGCAAGGGTAAGGTTAAGGGTAAGGGTAAGGGTAAGGGTAAGGGTAAGGGTAAGCTTAAGGGTAAGGGTAAGGGTAAGGGTAAGGGTAAGCTTAAGGGTAAAAGCAAGGGTAAGGGTAAGGGTAAGGGTAAGGGTAAGGGTAAGGGTAAGGGTAAGGGTAAGGGTAAGGGTAAGGGTAAGGGTAAGGGTAAGGGTAAGGGTAAGGGTAAGCTTAAGGGTAAGGGTAAGGGTAAGGGTAAGCTTAAGGGTAAAAGCAAGGGTAAGGGTAAGGGTAAGCTTAAGGGTAAAAGCAAGGGTAAGGGTAAGGGTAAGGGTAAGGGTAAGGGTAAGAGTAAGGGTAAGCTTAAGGGTAAGGGTAAGGGTAAGGGTAAGCTTAAGGGTAAAAGCAAGGGTAAGGGTAAGGGTAAGGGTAAGGGTAAGGGTAAGGGTAAAGGTAAGGGTAAGCCTAAGGGTAAAAGCAAGGGTAAGGGTAAGGGTAAGGGTAAGGGTAAGGGTAAGGGTAAGGGTAAGGGTAAGGGTAAGTGTAAGGGTAAGCTTAAGAGTAAAAGCAAGGGTAAGGGTAAGGGTAAGGGTAAGGGTAAGGGTAAGGGTAAGGGTAAGGGTAAGGGTAAGCTTAAGGGTAAAAGCAAGGGTAAGGGTAAGGGTAAGGGTAAGGGTAAGGGTAAGGGTAAGGGTTAGGGTAAGGGTAAGGGTAAGGGTAAGGGTAAGCTTAAGGGTAAAAGCAAGGGTAAGGGTAAGGGTAAAGGTAAGGGTAAGGGTAAAGGTAAGGGTAAGGGTTAGGGTAAGGGTAAAGGTAAGGGTAAGCCTAAGGGTAAAAGCAAGGGTAAGGGTAAGGGAAAGGGTAAGGGTAAGGGTAAGGGTAAGGTTAAGGGTAAGGGTAAGGGTAAGGGTAAGAGTAACGGTAAGGGTAAGGGTAAGCTTAAGGGTAAAAGCAAGGGTAAGGGTTAGGGTAAGGGTAAGGGTAAGCCTAAGGGTAAAAGCAAGGGTAAGGGTAAGGTTAAGGGTAAGGGTAAGGGTAAGCTTAAGGGTAAAAGCAAGGGTAAGGGTAAGGGTAAGGGTAAGGGTAAGGGTAAGCTTAAGGGTAAAAGCAAGGGTAAGGGTAAGGGTGAGGGTAAGGGTAAGGGTAAGGGTAAGGGTAAAGGTAAGGTAAGCCTAAGAGTAAAAGCAAGGGTAAGGGTAAGGGTAAGGGTAAGGGTAAGGGTAAGGGTAAGGGTTATGGTAAGGGTAAGGGTAAGGGTAAGGGTAAGGGTGAGGGTAAGGGTAAGGGTAAGGGTAAGCTTAAGGGTAAAAGCAAGGGTAAGGGTAAGGGTGAGGGTAAGGGTAAGGGTAAGGGTAAGCTTAAGGGTAAAAGCAAGGGTAAGGGTAAGGGTAAGGGTAAGGGTAAGGGTAAGGGTAAGGGAAAGGGTAAGGGTAAGGGTAAGGGTAAGGGTAAGGGTAAGCTTAAGGGTAAAAGCAAGGGTAAGGGTTAGGGTAAGGGTAAGGGTAAGGGTAAGGGTAAGGGTAAGGGTAAGCTTAAGGGTAAAAGCAAGGGTAAGGGTAAGGGTAAGGGTAAGGGTAAGGTTAAGGGTAAAGGTAAGGTTAAGCCTAAGGGTAAAAGCAAGGGTAAGGGTAAGGGTAAGGGTAAGGGTAAGGGTAAGGGTAAGGGTAAGTGTAAGGGTAAGGGTAAGGGTAAGGGTAAGGGTAAGGGTAAGGGTAAGGGTAAGGGTAAGGGTAAGGGTAAGGGTAAGGGTAAGGGTAAGGGTAAGGGTAAGGGTAAGGGTAAGCTTAAGGGTATAAGCAAGGGTAAGGGTAAGGGTTAGGGTGAGGGTAAGGGTAAGGGTAAGGGTAAGGGTAAGCTTAAGGGTAAAAGCAAGGGTAAGGGTAAGGGTAAGGGTAAGGGTAAGGGTAAGGGTAAGGGTAAGCTTAAGGGTAAAAGCAAGGGTAAGGGTAAGGGTAAGGGTAAGGGTAAGGGTAAGGGTAAGGGTAAGGGTAAGGGTAAGGGTAAAGGTAAGGTTAAGCCTAAGGGTAAAAGCAAGGGTAAGGGTAAGGGTAAGGGTAAGGGTAAGGGTAAGGGTAAGGGTAAGGGTGAGGGTAAGGGTAAGGGTAAGGGTAAGGGTAAGCTTAAGGGTAAAAGCAAGGGTAAGGGTAAGGGTAAGGGTAAGGGTAAGCCTAAGGGTAAAAGCAGGGGTAAGGGTAAGGGTAAGGGTAAGGGTAAGGGTAAGCTTAAGGGTAAAAGCAAGGGTAAGGGTAAGGGTAAGGGTAAGGGTAGGGGTAAGGGTAAGGGTAAGGGTAAGGGTAAGGGTAAGCTTAAGGGTAAAAGCAAGGGTAAGGGTAAGGGTAAGGGTAAGGGTAAGGGTAAGGGTAAGGGTAAGGGTAAGGGTAAAGGTAAGGGTAAGCCTAAGGGTCAAAGCAAGGGTAAGGGTAAGGGTAAGGGTAAGGGTAAGGGTAAGGGTAAGGGTGAGGGTAAGCTTAAGGGTAAAAGCAAGGGTAAGGGTAAGGGTAAGGGTAAGGGTAAGGGTAAGGGTAAGGGTAAGCTTAAGGGTAAGGGTAAGGGTAAGGGTAAGGGTAAGCCTAAGGGTAAAAGCAAGGGTAAGTGTAAGGGTAAGGGTAAGGGTAAGGGTAAGCTTACCCTTACCCTTACCCTTACCCTTACCCTTACCCTTGCTTTTACGCTTAAGCTTACCCTTACCCTTACCCTTACCCTTACCCTTACCCTTACCCTTACCCTTACCCTTACCCTTACCCTTACCCTTATCCTTACCCTTGCTTTTACCCTTAAGCTTACCCTTACCCTTACCCTTACCCTTACCCTTACCCTTACCCTTACCCTTACCCTTACCCTTGCTTTTACTCTTAGGCTTACCCTTACCTTTACCCTTACCCTTACCCTTACCCTTACCCTCACCCTTACCCTTACCCTTGCTTTTACCCTTAAGCTTACCCTTACCCTTACCCTAACCCTTACCCTTACCCTTGCTTTTACCCTTAAGCTCACCCTTACCCTTACCCTTAACCTTACCCTTACCCTTGCTTTTACCCTTAGGCTTACCCTTACCCTTACCCTTACCCTTACCCTTGCTTTTACCCTTAAGCTTACCCTTACCCTTACCCTTACACTTACCCTTACCCTTACCCTTACCCTTACCCTTACCCTTACCCTTACCCTTACCCTTACCCTAACCCTTACCCTTGCTTTTACCCTTAGGCTTACCCTTACCTTTACCCTTACCCTAACCCTTACCCTTACCCTTACCCTTACCCTTACCCTTGCTTTTACCCTTAAGCTTACCCTTACCCTTACCCTTACCCTTACCCTTACCCTTACCCTTACCCTTACCCTTACCCTTACCCTTGCTTTTACCCTTAAGCTTACCCTTACCCTTACCCTTACCCTTACCCTTACCCTTACCCTTACCCTTACCCTTACCCTTACCCTTACCCTTGCTTTTACCCTTAAGCTTACCCTTACCCTTACCCTTACCCTTACCCTTACCCTTACCCTTACCCTTACCCTTACCCTTGCTTTTACCCTTAGGCTTACCCTTACCTTTACCCTTACCCTTACCCTTACCCTTACCCTTACCCTTACCCTTGCTTTTACCCTTAAGCTTACCCTTACCCTTACCCTTCCCCTTAAGCTTACCCTTACCCTTACCCTTACCCTTACCCTCACCCTTACCCTTACCCTTACCCTTACCCTTACCCTTACCCTTGCTTTTACCCTTAAGCTTACCCTTACCCTTACCCTTACCCTTACCCTTACCCTTGCTTTTACCCTTAAGCTTACCCTTACCCTTACCCTTACCCTTAAGCTTACCCTTACCCTTACCCTTACCCTTACCCTTACCCTTACCCTTACCCTTACCCTTACCCTTACCCTTACCCTTACCCTTACCCTTACCCTTGCTTTTACCCTTAAGCTTACCCTTATCCTTACCCTTACCCTTAAGCTTACCCTTACCCTTACCCTTACCCTTACCCTTACCCTTAACCTTACCCTTGCTTTTACCCTTAAGCTTACCCTTACCCTTACCCTTACCCTTACCCTTAAGCTTACCCTTACCCTTACCCTTACACTTACCTTTACCCTTGCTTTTACCCTTAAGCTTACCCTTACCCTTACCCTTACCCTTACCCTTAAGCTTACCCTTACCCTTACCCTTACCCTTACCCTTACCCTTACCCTTACCATTACCCTTACCCTTGCTTTTACCCTTAAGCTTACCCTTACCCTTACCCTAAGTAAGGGTAAGGGTAAGGGTAAGGGTAAGGGTCAGGGTAAGGGTAAGGGTAAGGGTAAGGGTAAGGGTAAGGGTAAGGGTAAGGGTAAGGGTAAGGGTAAGGGTAAGGGTAAGGGTAAGGGTAAGGGTAAGGGTAAGGGTAAGCTTAAGGGTAAAAGCAAGGGTAAGGGTAAGGGTAAGGGTAAGGGTAAGGGTAAGGGTGAGGGTAAGGGTAAGGGTAAGGGTAAGGGTAAGGGTAAGGGTAAGCTTAAGGGTAAGGGTAAGGGTAAGGGTAAGGGTAAGCCTAAGGGTAAAAGCAAGGGTAAGGGTAAGGGTAAGGGTAAGGGTAAGGGTAAGCTTAAGGGTAAAAGCAAGGGTAAGGGTAAGGCTAAGGGTAAGGGTAAGGGTAAGGGTAAGGGTAAGCTTAAGGGTAAAAGCAAGGGTAAGGGTAAGGGTAAGGGTAAGGGTAAGGGTAAGGGTAAGGGTAAGGGTAAGGGTAAAGGTGAGGGTAAGCCTAAGGGTAAAATCAAGGGTAAGGGTAAGGGTAAGGGTAAGGGTAAGGGTAAGGGTAAGGGTAAGGGTAGGGGTTAAGTTAAGGGTAAGGGTAAGCTTAAGGGTAAAAGCAAGGGTAAGGGTAAGGGTAAGGGTAAGGGTAAGGGTAAGGGTAAGCTTAAGGGTAAAGCAAGGGTAAGGGTAAGGGTAAGGGTAAGGGTAAGGGTAAGGGTAAGGGTAAGGGTAAGGGTAAGGGTAAAGGTAAGGGTAAGGGTAAGGGTAAGGGTAAGGGTAAGGGTAAGGGTAAGGGTAAGGGTAAGGGTAAGGGTAAGGGTAAGGGTAAGGGTAAGGGTAAGGGAAAGGGTAAGGGTAAGCTTAAGGGTAAAAGCAAGGGTAAGGGTAAGGGTAAGGGTAAGGGTAAGGGTAAGGGTAAGGGTAATGGTAAGGGTAAATGTAAGGGTAAGCCTAAGGGTAAAAGCAAGGATAAGGGTAAGGGTAAGGGTAAGGGTAAGGGTAAGGGTAAAGGTAAGGGTAAGGGTAAGGGTAAGGGTAAGCTTAAGGGTAAAAGCAAGGGTAAGGGTAAGGGTAAGGGTTAGGGTAAGGGTAAGGGTAAGCTTAAGGGTAAGGGTAAGGGTAAGGGTAAGGGTAAGCTTAAGGGTAAAAGCAAGGGTAAGGGTAAGGGTAAGGGTAAGGGTAAGGGTAAGCTTAAGGGTAAAAGCAAGGGTAAGGGTAAGGGTAAGGGTAAGGGTAAGGGTAAGGGTAAGGGTAAGCTTAAGGGTAAGGGTAAGGGTAAGGGTAAGGGTAAGCTTAAGGGTAAAAGCAAGGGTAAGGGTAAGAGTAAGGGTAAGGGTAAGGGTAAGGGTAAGGGTAAGGGTAAGGGTGAGCTTAAGGGTAAAAGCAAGGGTAAGGGTAAGGGTAAGGGTAAGAGTAAGGGTAAGGGTAAGGGTAAGGGTAAGGGTAAGGGTAAGCTTAAGGGTAAAAGCAAGGGTAAGGGTAAGGGTAAGGGTAAGGGTAAGGGTAAGGGTAAGGGTAAGGGTAAGGGTAAGGGTAAGGGTAAGGGTAAGGGTAAGGGTAAGGGTAAGGGTAAGGGTAAGGGTAAAGGTAAGGGTAAGCCTAAGGGTAAAAGCAAGGGTAAGGGTAAGGGTAAGGGTAAGGGTAAGAGTAAGGGTAAGGGTAAGGGTAAGGGTAAGCTTAAGGGTAAAAGCAAGGGTAAGGGTAAGGGTAAGGGTAAGGGTAAGCCTAAGGGTAAAAGCAAGGGTAAGGGTAAGGGTAAGGGTAAGGGTAAGCTTAAGGGTAAAAGCAAGGGTAAGGGTAAGGGTAAGGGTAAGGGTAAGGGTAAGGGTAAGCTTAAGGGTAAAAGCAAGGGTGAGGGTAAGGGTAAGGGTTAGGGTAAGGGTAAGGGTAAGGGTAAGGGTAAGGGTAAGGGTAAGGGTAAGGGTAAGGGTAAGCTTAAGGGTAAAAGCAAGGGTAAGGGTAAGGGTAAGGGTAAGGGTAAGGGTAAGGGTAAGGGTAAGGGTAAGGGTAAGGGTAAGGGTAAGGGTAAGCTTAAGGGTAAAAGCAAGGGTAAGGGTAAGGGTAAGGGTAAGGGTAAGGGTAAGGGTAAAGGTAAGGGTAAGCCTAAGGGTAAAAGCAAGGGTAAGGGTAAGGGTAAGGGTAAGGGTAAGGGTAAGGGTAAGGGTAAGGGTAAGGGTAAGGTTAAGGGTAAGGGTAAGGGTAAGGGTAAGGGTAAGGGTAAGGGTAAGGGTAAGGGTAAGGGTAAGGGTAAGGGTAAGCTTAAGGGTAAAAGCAAGGGTAAGGGTAAGGGTAAGGGTAAGGGTAAGCCTAAGGGTAAAAGCAAGGGTAAGGGTAAGGGTAAGGGTTAGGGTAAGGGTAAGCTTAAGGGTAAAAGCAAGGGTAAGGGTAAGGGTAAGGGTAAGGGTAAGGGTAAGGGTAAGGGTGAGCTTAAGGGTAAAAGCAAGGGTTAGGGTAAGGGTAAGGGTAAGGGTAAGGGTAAGGGTAAGGGTAAGGGTAAAGGTAAGGGTAAGCCTAAGGGTAAAAACAAGGGTAAGGGTAAGGGTAAGGGTAAGGGTAAGGGTAAGGGTAAGGGTAAGGGTAAGCTTAGGGGTAAAAGCAAGGTTAAGGGTAAGGGTAAGGGTAAGGGTAAGGGTAAGGGTAAGGGTAAGGGTAAGGGTAAGGGTAAGCTTAAGGGTAAGGGTAAGGGTAAGGGTAAGGGTAAGCTTAAGGGTAAAAGCAAGGGTAAGGGTAAGGGTAAGGGTAAGGGTAAGCTTAAGGGTAAAAGCAAGTTTAAGGGTAAGGGTAAGGGTAAGGGTAAGGGTAAGGGTAAGGGTAAGGGTAAGCTTAAGGGTAAGGGTAAGGGTAAGGGTAAGGGTAAGCTTAAGGGTAAAAGCAAGGGTAAGGGTAAGGGTAAGGGTAAGGGTAAGGGTAAGCTTAAGGGTAAGGGTAAGGGTAAGGGTAAGCTTAAGGGTAAAAGCAAGGGTAAGGTTAAGGGTAAGGGTAAGGGTAAGGGTAAGGGTAAGGGTAAGCTTAAAGGTAAGGGTAAGGGTAAGGGTAAGGGTAAGCTTAAGGGTAAAAGCAAGGGTAAGGGTAAGGGTAAGGGTAAGGGTAAGGGTAAGGGTAAGGGTATGGGTAAGGGTAAGGGTAAGGGTAAGGGTAAGGGTAAGGGTAAGGGTAAGGGTAAGCTTAAGGGTAAGGGTAAGGGTAAGGGTAAGCTTAAGGTTAAAAGCAAGGGTAAGGGTAAGGGTAAGGGTAAGGGTAAGGGTAAGCTTAAGGGTAAAAGCAAGGGTAAGGCTAAGGGTAAGGGTAAGGGTAAGGGTAAGGGTAAGGGTAAGGGTAAGCTTAAGGGTAAGGGTAAGGGTAAGGGTAAGCTTAAGGGTAAAAGCAAGGGTAAGGGTAAGGGTAAGGAAAAGGGTAAGGGTAAAGGTAAGGGTAAGCCTAAGGGTAAAAGCAAGGGTAAGGGTAAGGGTAAGGGTAAGGGTAAGGGTAAGGGTAAGGGTAAGGGTAAGGGTAAGGGTAAGGGTAAGGGTAAGGGTAAGGGTAAGGGTAAGGGTAAGGGTAAGGGTAAGGGTAAGGGTAAGCTTAAGGGTAAAAGCAAGGGTAAGGGTAAGGGTAAGGGTGAGGGTAAGGGTAAGGGTAATGGTAAGGGTAAGGGTAAGGGTTAGCTTAAGGGTAAAAGCAAGGGTAATGGTAAGGGTAAGGGTAAGGGTAAGGGTAAGGGTAAGGGTAAGGGTAAGGGTAAGGGTAAGCTTAAGGGTAAAAGCAAGGGTAAGGGTAAGGGTAAGGGTAAGGGTAAGGGTTAGGGTAAGGGTAAAGGTAAGGGTAAGCCTAAGGGTAAAATCAAGGGTAAGGGTAAGGGTAAGGGTAAGGGTAAGGGTAAGGGTAAGGGTAAGGGTAAGGGTAAGGGTAAGGGTAAGGGTAAGGGTAAGGGTAAGAGTAAGGGTAAGGGTAAGGGTAAGCTTAAGGGTAAAAGCAAGGGTAAGGGTAAGGGTAAGCCTAAGGGTAAAAGCAAGGGTAAGGGTAAGGTTAAGGGTAAGGGTAAGGGTAAGCTTAAGGGTAAAAGCAAGGGTAAGGGTAAGGGTAAGGGTAAGGGTAAGGGTAAGCTTAAGGGTAAAAGCAAGGGTAAGAGTAAGGGTGAGGGTAAGGGTAAGGGTAAGGGTAAGGGTAAGGGTAAAGGTAAGGGTAAGCCTAAGAGTAAAAGCAAGGGTAAGGGTAAGGGTAAGGGTAAGGGTAAGGGTAAGGGTAAGGGTAAGCTTGAGGGTAAAATCAAGGGTAAGGATAAGGGTAAGGGTAAGGGTAAGGGTAAGGGTAAGGGTAAGGGTAAGGGTAAGCTTAAGGGTAAAAGCAAGGGTAAGGGTAAGGGTAAGGGTAAGGGTAAGGGTAAGGGTAAGGGTAAGGGTAAGGGTAAGGGTAAGGGTAAGGGTAAGGGTAAGGGTAAGCTTAAGGGTAAAAGCAAGGGTAAGGGTTAGGGTAAGGGTAAGGGTAAGGGTAAGGGTAAGCTTAAGGGTAAAAGCAAGGGTAAGGGTAAGGGTAAGGGTAAGGGTAAGGGTAAGGGTAAAGGTAAGGGTAAGCCTAAGGGTAAAAGCAAGGGTAAGGGTAAGGGTAAGGGTAAGGGTAAGGGTAAGGGTAAGGGTAAGGGTAAGGGTAAGGGTAAGGGTAAGGGTAAGGGTAAGGGTAAGGGTAAGGGTAAGCTTAAGGGTATAAGCAAGGGTAAGGGTAAGGGTAAGGGTGAGGGTAAGGGTAAGGGTAAGGGTAAGGGTAAGCTTAAGGGTAAAAGCAAGGGTAAGGGTAAGGGTAAGGGTAAGGGTAAGGGTAAGGGTAAGGGTAAGCTTAAGGGTAAAAGCAAGCGTAAGGGTAAGGGTAAGGGTAAGGGTAAGGGTAAGGGTAAGGGTAAGGGTAAGGGTAAAGGTAAGGTTAAGCCTAAGGGTAAAAGCAAGGGTAAGGGTAAGGGTAAGGGTAAGGGTAAGGGTAAGGGTAAGGGTAAGGGTAAGGGTAAGGGTAAGGGTAAGGGTAAGGGTAAGGGTAAGGGTAAGGGTAAGCTTAAGGGTAAAAGCAAGGGTAAGGGTAAGGGTAAGGGTAAGGGTAAGCCTAAGGGTAAAAGCAAGGGTAAGGGTAAGGGTAAGGGTAAGGGTAAGCTTAAGGGTAAAAGCAAGGGTAAGGGTAAGGGTAAGGGTAAGGGTAAGGGTAAGGGTAAGGGTAAGGGTAAGCCTAAGGGTCAAAGCAAGGGTAAGGGTAAGGGTAAGGGTAAGGGTAAGGGTAGGGGTAAGGGTAAGGGTAAGGGTAAGCTTAAGGGTAAAAGCAAGGGTAAGGGTAAGGGTAAGGGTAAGGGTAAGGGTAAGGGTAAGGGTAAGGGTAAGGGTAAGGGTAAGGGTAAGGGTAAGCTTAAGGGTAAGGGTAAGGGTAAGGGTAAGGGTAAGCCTAAGGGTAAAAGCAAGGGTAAGTGTAAGGGTAAGGGTAAGGGTAAGGGTAAGCTTAAGGGTAAAAGCAAGGGTAAGGGTAAGGGTAAGGGTAAGGGTAAGGGTAAGGGTAAGGGTAAGCTTAAGGGTAAAAGCAAGGGTAAGGGTAAGGGAAAGGGTAAGGGTAAGGGTAAGGGTAAGGCTAAAGGTAAGGGTAAGCCTAAGGGTAAAAGCAAGGGTAAGGGTAAGGGTAAGGGTAAGGGTAAGGGTAAGTGTAAGGGTAAGGGTTAGGGTAAAGGTAAGGGTAAGGGTAAGCTTAAGGGTAAAAGCAAGGGTAAGGGTAAGGGTAAGGGTAAGGGTAAGGGTAAGGGTAAGGGTAAGGGTAAGGGTAAGGGTAAGGGTAAGCTTAAGGGTAAAAGCAAGGGTAAGGGTAAGGGTAAGGGTAAGGGTAAGGGTAAGGGTAAGGGTAAGGGTAAGGGTAAGGGTAAGGGTAAGAGTAAGGGTAAGAGTAAGGGTAAGGGTAAGCTTAAGGGTAAAAGCAAGGGTAAGGGTAAGGGTAAGGGTAAGGGTAAGGGTAAGGGTAAGGGTAAGGGTAAGGGTAAGGGTAAGCTTAAGGGTAAAAGCAAGGGTAAGGGTAAGGGTAAGGGTAAGGGTAAGGGTTAGGGTAAGGGTAAAGGTAAGGGTAAGCCTAAGGGTAAAATCAAGGGTAAGGGTAAGGGTAAGGGTAAGGGTAAGGGTAAGGGTAAGGGTAAGCTTAAGGGTAAAAGCAAGGGTAAGGGTAAGGGTAAGGGTAAGGGTAAGGGTTAGGGTAAGGGTAAAGGTAAGGGTAAGCCTAAGGGTAAAATCAAGGGTAAGGGTAAGGGTAAGGGTAAGGGTAAGGGTAAGGGTAAGGGTAAGGGTAAGGGTAAGGGTAAGGGTAAGGGTAAGGGTAAGGGTAAGAGTAAGGGTAAGGGTAAGGGTAAGCTTAAGGGTAAAAGCAAGGGTAAGGGTAAGGGTAAGCCTAAGGGTAAAAGCAAGGGTAAGGGTAAGGTTAAGGGTAAGGGTAAGGGTAAGCTTAAGGGTAAAAGCAAGGGTAAGGGTAAGGGTAAGGGTAAGGGTAAGGGTAAGCTTAAGGGTAAAAGCAAGGGTAAGAGTAAGGGTGAGGGTAAGGGTAAGGGTAAGGGTAAGGGTAAGGGTAAAGGTAAGGGTAAGCCTAAGAGTAAAAGCAAGGGTAAGGGTAAGGGTAAGGGTAAGGGTAAGGGTAAGGGTAAGGGTAAGCTTGAGGGTAAAAGCAAGGGTAAGGATAAGGGTAAGGGTAAGGGTAAGGGTAAGGGTAAGGGTAAGGGTAAGGGTAAGCTTAAGGGTAAAAGCAAGGGTAAGGGTAAGGGTAAGGGTAAGGGTAAGGGTAAGGGTAAGGGTAAGGGTAAGGGTAAGGGTAAGGGTAAGGGTAAGGGTAAGGGTAAGCTTAAGGGTAAAAGCAAGGGTAAGGGTTAGGGTAAGGGTAAGGGTAAGGGTAAGGGTAAGCTTAAGGGTAAAAGCAAGGGTAAGGGTAAGGGTAAGGGTAAGGGTAAGGGTAAGGGTAAAGGTAAGGGTAAGCCTAAGGGTAAAAGCAAGGGTAAGGGTAAGGGTAAGGGTAAGGGTAAGGGTAAGGGTAAGGGTAAGGGTAAGGGTAAGGGTAAGGGTAAGGGTAAGGGTAAGGGTAAGGGTAAGGGTAAGCTTAAGGGTATAAGCAAGGGTAAGGGTAAGGGTAAGGGTGAGGGTAAGGGTAAGGGTAAGGGTAAGGGTAAGCTTAAGGGTAAAAGCAAGGGTAAGGGTAAGGGTAAGGGTAAGGGTAAGGGTAAGGGTAAGGGTAAGCTTAAGGGTAAAAGCAAGCGTAAGGGTAAGGGTAAGGGTAAGGGTAAGGGTAAGGGTAAGGGTAAGGGTAAGGGTAAAGGTAAGGTTAAGCCTAAGGGTAAAAGCAAGGGTAAGGGTAAGGGTAAGGGTAAGGGTAAGGGTAAGGGTAAGGGTAAGGGTAAGGGTAAGGGTAAGGGTAAGGGTAAGGGTAAGGGTAAGGGTAAGGGTAAGCTTAAGGGTAAAAGCAAGGGTAAGGGTAAGGGTAAGGGTAAGGGTAAGCCTAAGGGTAAAAGCAAGGGTAAGGGTAAGGGTAAGGGTAAGGGTAAGCTTAAGGGTAAAAGCAAGGGTAAGGGTAAGGGTAAGGGTAAGGGTAAGGGTAAGGGTAAGGGTAAGGGTAAGCCTAAGGGTCAAAGCAAGGGTAAGGGTAAGGGTAAGGGTAAGGGTAAGGGTAGGGGTAAGGGTAAGGGTAAGGGTAAGCTTAAGGGTAAAAGCAAGGGTAAGGGTAAGGGTAAGGGTAAGGGTAAGGGTAAGGGTAAGGGTAAGGGTAAGGGTAAGGGTAAGGGTAAGGGTAAGCTTAAGGGTAAGGGTAAGGGTAAGGGTAAGGGTAAGCCTAAGGGTAAAAGCAAGGGTAAGTGTAAGGGTAAGGGTAAGGGTAAGGGTAAGCTTAAGGGTAAAAGCAAGGGTAAGGGTAAGGGTAAGGGTAACGGTAAGGGTAAGGGTAAGGGTAAGCTTAAGGGTAAAAGCAAGGGTAAGGGTAAGGGAAAGGGTAAGGGTAAGGGTAAGGGTAAGGCTAAAGGTAAGGGTAAGCCTAAGGGTAAAAGCAAGGGTAAGGGTAAGGGTAAGGGTAAGGGTAAGGGTAAGTGTAAGGGTAAGGGTTAGGGTAAAGGTAAGGGTAAGGGTAAGCTTAAGGGTAAAAGCAAGGGTAAGGGTAAGGGTAAGGGTAAGGGTAAGGGTAAGGGTAAGGGTAAGGGTAAGGGTAAGGGTAAGGGTAAGCTTAAGGGTAAAAGCAAGGGTAAGGGTAAGGGTAAGGGTAAGGGTAAGGGTAAGGGTAAGGGTAAGGGTAAGGGTAAGGGTAAGGGTAAGAGTAAGGGTAAGGGTAAGCTTAAGGGTAAAAGCAAGGGTAAGGGTAAGGGTAAGGGTAAGGGTAAGGGTAAGGGTAAGGGTAAGGGTAAGGGTAAGGGTAAGGGTAAGCTTAAGGGTAAAAGCAAGGGTAAGGGTAAGGGTAAGGGTAAGGGTAAGGGTAAGGGTAATGGTAAGGGTAAAGGTAAGGGTAAGCCTAAGGGTAAAAGCAAGGGTAAGGGTAAGGGTAAGGGTAAGGGTAAGGTTAAGGGTAAGGGTTAGGGTAAGGGTAAGGGTAAGGGTAAGGGTAAGGGTAAGCTTAAGGGTAAAAGCAAGGGTAAGGGTAAGGGTAAGGGTAAGGGTAAGGGTAAGGGTTAGGGTAAGGGTAAGCTTAAGGGTAAGGGTAAGGGTAAGGGTAAGGGTAAGCTTAAGGGTAAAAGCAAGGGTAAGGGTAAGGGTAAGGGTAAGGGTAAGGGTAAGCTTAAGGGTAAAAGAAAGGGTAAGGGTAAGGGTAAGGGTAAGGGTAAGGGTAAGGGTAAGCTTAAGGGTAAGGGTAAGGGTAAGGGTAAGCTTAAGGGTAAAAGCAAGGGTAAGGGTCAGGGTAAGGGTAAGTGTAAGGGTAAGGGTAAGGGTAAGGGTAAGGGTGAGCTTAAGGGTAAAAGCAAGGGTAAGGGTAAGGTTAAGGGTAAGGGTAAGGGTAAGGGTAAGGGTAAGGGTAAGGGTAAGGGTTAGCTTAAGGGTAAAAGCAAGGGTAAGGGTAAGGGTAAGGGTAAGGGTAAGGGTAAGGGTAAGGGTAAGGGTAAAGGTAAGGGTAAGCCTAAGGGTAAAAGCAAGGGTAAGGGTAAGGGTAAGGGTAAGAGTAAGGGTAAGGGTAAGGGTAAGGGTAAGCTTAAGGGTAAAAGCAAGGGTAAGGGTAAGGGTAAGGGTAAGGGTAAGCCTAAGGGTAAAAGCAAGGGTAAGGGTAAGGGTAAGGGTAAGCTTAAGGGTAAAAGCATGGGTAAGGGTAAGGGTAAGGGTAAGGGTAAGGGTAAGGGTAAGGGTAAGGGTAAGCTTAAGGGTAAAAGCAAGGGTGAGGGTAAGGGTAAGGGTAAGGGTAAGGGTAAGGGTAAGGGTAAGGGTAAGGGTAAGGGTAAGCTTAAGGGTAAAAGCAAGGGTAAGGGTAAGGGTAAGGGTAAGGGTAAGGGTAAGGGTAAGGGTAAGGGTAAGCTTAAGGGTGAAAGCAAGGGTAAGGGTAAGGGTAAGGGTAAGGGTAAGGGTAAAGGTAAGGGTAAGCCTAAGGGTAAAAGCAAGGGTAAGGGTAAGGGTAAGGGTAAGGGTAAGGGTTAGGGTAAGGGTAAGGGTAAGGGTAAGGGTAAGGGTAAGGGTAAGGGTAAGGGTAAGGGTAAGGGTAAGGGTAAGGGTAAGGGTAAGGGTAAGGGTAAGCTTAAGGGTAAAAGCAGGGGTAAGGGTAAGGGAAAGGGTAAGGGTAAGCCTAAGGGTAAAAGCAAGGGTAAGGGTAAGGGTAAGGGTAAGGGTAAGCTTAAGGGTAAAAGCAAGAGTAAGGGTAAGGGTAAGGGTAAGGGTAAGCTTAAGGGTGAAAGCAAGGGTAAGGGTAAAGGTAAGGGTAAGGGTATGGGTAAGGGTAAGGGTAAGGGTAAGGGTAAAGGTAAGGGTAAGCCTAAGGGTAAAAGCAAGGGTAAGGGTAAGGGTAAGGGTAAGGGTAAGGGTAAGGTTAAGGGTAAGGGTAAGGGTAAGCTTAAGGGTAAAAGCAAGGGTAAGGGAAAGGGTAAGGGTAAGGGTAAGGGTAAGGGTAAGGGTAAGGGTAAGGGTAAGGGTAAGCTTAAGGGTAAGGGTAAGGGTAAGGGTAAGGGTAAGCTTAAGGGTAAAAGCAAGGGTAAGGGTAAGGGTAGGGGTAAGGGTAAGCTTAAGGGTAAAAGCAAGGGTAAGGGTAAGGGTAAGGGTAAGGGTAAGGGTAAGGGTAAGGGTAAGGGTAAGGGTAAGGGTAAGGGTAAGCTTAAGGGTAAGGGTAAGGGTAAGGGTAAGGGTAAGGGTAAGCTTAAGGGTAAAAGCAAGGGTAAGGGTAAGGGTAAGGGTAAGGGTAAGGGTAAGGGTAAGCTTAAGGGTAAGTAAGGGTAAGGGTAAGGGTAAGCTTAAGGGTAAAAGCAAGGGTAAGGGTAAGGGTGAGGGTAAGGGTAAGGGTAAGGGTAAGGGTAAGGGTAAGCTTAAGGGTAAGGGTAAGGGTAAGGGTAAGGGTAAACTTAAGGGTAAAAGCAAGGGTAAGGGTAAGGGTAAGGGTAAGGGTAAGGGTAAGGGTAAGGGTAAGGGTAAGGGTAAGGGTAAGGGAAAGCTTAAGGGTAAGGGTAAGGGTAAGGGTAAGGGTAAGCTTACGGGTAAAAGCAAGGGTAAGGGTAAGGGTAAGGGTTAGGGTAAGGGTAAGCTTAAGGGTAAAAGCAAGGGTAAGGGTAAGGGTAAGGGTAAGGGTAAGGGTAAGGGTAAGGGTAAGGGTAAGGGTAAGGGTAAGGGTAAGGGTAAGGGTAAGGGTAAGCTTAAGGGTAAGGGTAAGGGTAAGGGTAAGGGTAAGATTAAGGGTAAAAGCAAGGGTAAGGGTAAGGGTAAGGGTAAGGGTAAGGGTAAAGGTAAGGGTAAGCCTAAGGGTAAAAGCAAGGATAAGGGTAAAAGCAAGGGTAAGGGTAAGGGTAAGGGTAAGGGTAAGGGTTAGGGTAAGGGTAAAGGTAAGGGTAAGCCTAAGGGTAAAAGCAAGGGTAAGGGCAAGGGTAAGGGTAAGGGTAAGGGTAAGGGTAAGGGTAAGGGTAAGGGTAAGGGTAAGGGTAAGGGTAAGGGTAAGGGTAAGGGTAAGGGTAAGGGTAAGGGTAAGGGTAAGAGTAAGGGTAAGGGTAAGGGTAAGCTTAAGGGTAAAAGCAAGGGTAAGGGTAAGGGTAAGGGTAAGCCTAAGGGTAAAAGCAAGGGTAAGGGTAAGGGTAAGGGTAAGGGTAAGGGTAAGCTTAAGGGTAAAAGCAAGGGTAGGGTAAGGGTAAGGGTAAGGGTAAGGGTAAGGGTAAGGGTAAGCTTAAGGGTAAAAGCAAGGGTAAGGGTAAGGGTAAGGGTAAGGGTAAGGGTAAGCTTAAGGGTAAAAGCAAGGGTAAGGGTAAGGGTAAGGGTAAGAGTTAGGGTGAGGGTAAAGGTAAGGGTAAGCCTAAGGGTAAAAGCAAGGGTAAGGGTAAGGGTAAGGGTAAGGGTAAGGGTAAGGGTAAGGGTAAGGGTAAGGGTAAGGGTAAGGGTAAGGGTAAGGGTAAGGGTAAGAGTAAGGGTAAGGGTAAGGGTAAGCTTGAGGGTAAAAGCAAGGGTAAGGGTAAGGGTAAGGGTAAGGGTAAGCCTAAGGGTAAAAGCAAGGGTAAGGGTAAGGGTAAGGGTAAGGGTAAGGGTAAGCTTAAGGGTAAAAGCAAGGGTAAGGGTAAGGGTAAGGGTAAGGGTGAGGGTAAGGGTAAGCTTAAGGGTAAAAGCAAGGGTAAGGGTAAGGCTAAGGGTAAGGGTAAGGGTAAGGGTAAGGGTAAGGGTAAGGGTAAGGGTAAGGGTAAGGGTAATGGTAAAGGTAAGGGTAAGCCTAAGGGTAAAAGCAAGGGTAAGGGTAGGGGTAAGGGTAAGGGTAATGGTAAGCTTAAGGGTAAAAGCAAGGGTAAGGGTAAGGGTAAGGGTAAGGGTAAGGGTAAGGGTAAGGGTAAGGGTAAGGGTAAGGGTAAGGGTAAGCTTAAGGGTAAAAGCAAGGGTAAGGGTAAGGGTAAGGGTAAGGGTAAGGGTAAGGGTAAGGGTAAGGGTAAGGGTAAGGGTAAGGGTAAGGGTAAGGGTAAGGGTAAGGGTAAGGGTAAGGGTAAGCTAAAGGGTAAAAGCAAGGGTAAGGGTTAGGGTAAGGGTAAGGGTAAGGGTAAGGGTAAGGGTAAGCTTAAGGGTAAAAGCAAGGGTAAGGGTAAGGGTAAGGGTAAGGGTAAGGGTAAGGGTAAGGGTAAGGGTAAGGGTAAGGGTAAGGGTAAGGGTAAGGGTAAGGGTAAGGGTAAAGGTAAGGGTAAGCCTAAGGGTAAAAGCAAGGGTAAGGGTAAGGGTAATGGTAAGGGTAAGGGTAAGGGTAAGGGTAAGGGTAAGGGTAAGGGTAAGGGTAAGCTTAAGGGTATAAGCAAGGGTAAGGGTAAGGGTAAGGGTGAGGGTAAGGGTAAGGGTAAGGGTAAGGGTAAGGGTAAGCTTAAGGGTAAAAGCAAGGGTAAGGGTAAGGGTAAGGGTAAGGGTAAGGGTAAGGGTAAGCTTAAGGGTAAAAGCAAGGGTAAGGGTAAGGGTAAGGGTAAGGGTAAGGGTAAGGGTAAGGGTAAGGGTAAGGGTAAGGGTAAGGGTAAGGGTAAGGGTAAGGGTAAGGGTAAAGGTAAGGGTAAGCCTAAGGGTAAAAGCAAGGGTAAGGGTAAGGGTAAGGGTAAGGGTAAGGGTAAGGGTAAGGGTAAGGGTAAGGGTAAGGGTAAGGGTAAGTGTAAGGGTAAGCTTAAGGGTAAAAGCAAGGGTAAAGGTAAGGGTAAGTGTAAGGGTAAGCCTAAGGGTAAAAGCAAGGGTAAGGGTAAGGGTAAGGGTAAGGGTAAGCTTAAGGGTAAAAGCAAGGGTAAGGGTAAGGGTAAGGGTAAGGGTAAGGGTAAGGGTAAGGGTAAGGGTAAGGGTAAGCTTAAGGGTAAAAGCAAGGGTAAGGGTAAGGGTAAGGGTAAGGGTAAGGGTAAGGGTAAAGGTAAGGGTAAGCCTAAGGGTAAAAGCAAGGGTAAGGGTAAGGGTAAGGGTAAGGGTAAGGGTAAGGGTAAGGGTAAGGGTAAGGGTAAGGGTAGGGGTAAGGGTAAGGGTAAGTGTAAGGGTAAGGGTAAGGGTAAGGGTAAGGGTAAGCTTAAGGGTAAAAGCAAGGGTAAGGGTAAGGGTAAGGGTAAGGGTAAGGGTAAGGGTAAGGGTAAGGGTAAGCTTAAGGGTAAAAGCAAGGGTAAGGGTAAGGGTAAGGGTAAGGGTAAGGGTAAGGGTAAGGGTAAGGGTAAGCTTAAGGGTAAAAGCAAGGGTAAGGGTAAGGGTAAGGGTAAGGGTAAGCTTAAGGGTAAAAGCAAGGGTAAGGGTAAGGGTAAGGGTAAGGGTAAGGGTAAGGGTAAAGGTAAGGGTAAGCCTAAGGGTAAAAGCAAGGGTAAGAGTAAGGGTAAGGGTAAGGGTAAGGGTAAGGGTAAGGGTAAGGGTAAGGGTAAGGGTAAGGGTAAGGGTAAGGGTAAGGGTAAGGGTAAGCTTAAGGGTAAAAGCAAGGGTGAGGGTAAGGGTAAGGGTAAGGGTAAGGGTGAGGGTAAGGGTAAGGGTAAGGGTAAGGGTAAGGGTAAGGGTAAGGGTAAGGGTAAGGGTAAGGGTAAGCCTAAGGGTAAAAGCAAGGGTAAGGGTAAGGGTAAGGGTAAGGGTAAGGGTAAGGGTAAGCTTAAGGGTAAAAGCAAGGGTAAGGGTAAGGGTAAGGGTAAGGGTAAGGGTAAGGGTAAGCTTAAGGGTAAAGGCAAGGGTAAGGGTAAGGGTAAGGGTAAGGGTAAGGGTAAGGGTAAGGGTAAAGGTAAGGGTAAGCCTAAGGGTAAAAGCAAGGGTATGGGTAAGGGTAAGGGTAAGGGTAAGAGTAAGGGTAAGGGTAAGGTTAAGGGTAAGGGTAAGGGTAAGGGTAAGGGTAAGGGTAACCTTAAGGGTAAAAGCAAGGGTAAGGGTAAGGGTAAGGGTAAGGGTAAGGGTAAGGGTAAGGGTAAGGGTAAGGGGTAAGGGTAAGGGTAAGCTTAAGGGTAAAAGCAAGGGTAAGGGTAAGGGTAAGGGTAAGGGTAAGGGTAAGGGTAAGGGTAAGGGTAAGGGTAAGGATAAGGGTAAGGGTAAGGGTAAGCTTAAGGGTAAAAGCAAGGGTAAGGGTAAGGGTTAGGATAAGGGTAAGGGTAAGGGTAAGGGTAAGGGTGAGGGTAAGGGTAAGCTTAAGGGTAAAAGCAAGGGTAAGGGTAAGGGTAAGGGTAAGGGGTAAGGGTAAGGGTAAGGGTAAGGGTAAGGGTAAGCCTAAGGGTAAAAGCAAGGGTAAGGGTAAGGGTAAAAGCAAGGGTAAGGGTAAGGGTAAGGTAAGGGTAAGGGTAAGGGTAAGGGTAAGGGTAAGGGTAAGGGGTAAGGGTAAGCTTAAGGGTTAAAAGCAAGGGTAAGGGTAAGGGTAAGGGTAAGGGTAAGGGTAAGTGTAAGCTTAAGGGTAAAAGCAAGGGTAAGGGTAAGGGTAAGGGTAAAGGTAAGGGTAAGCCTTAGGGTAAAAGCAAGGGTAAGGGTAAGGGTAAGGGTAAGGGTAAGGGTAAGGGTAAGGGTAAGGGTAAGGGTAAGGGTAAGGGTAAGGGTAAGCTTAAGGGTAAAAGCAAGGGTAAGGGTAAGGGTAAGGGTAAGGGTAAGGGTAAGGGTAAGGGTAAGGGTAAGGGTAAGGGTAAGGGTGAGGGTAAGGGTAAGCTTAAGGGTAAAAGCAAGGGTAAGGGTAAGGGTAAGGGTAAGGGTAAGGGTAAGGGTAAGGGTAAGGGTAAGGGTAAGGGTAAGGGTAAGGGTAGGCTTAAGGGTAAAAGCAAGGGTAAGGGTTAGGGTAAGGGTAAGGGTAAGGGTAAGGGTAAGCTTGAGGGTAAAAGCAAGGGTAAGGGTAAGGGTAAGGGTAAGGGTAAAGGTAAGGGTAAGCCTAAGGGTAAAAGCAAGGGTAAGGGTAAGGGTAAGGGTAAGGGTAAGGGTAAGGGTAAGGGTAAGGGTAAGGGTAAGCTTAAGGGTATAAGCAAGGGTAAGGGTAAGGGTAAGGGTGAGGGTAAGGGTAAGGGTAAGGGTAAGCTTAAGGGTAAAAGCAAGGGTAAGGGTAAGGGTAAGGGTAAGGGTAAGGGTAAGGGTAAGGGTAAGCTTAAGGGTTAAAGCAAGGGTAAGGGTAAGGGTAAGGGTAAGGGTAAGGGTAAGGGTAAAGGTTAGGGTAAGCCTAAGGGTAAAAGCAAGGGTAAGGGTAAAGGTAAGGGTAAGGGTAAGGGTAAGGGTAAGGGTAAGGGTAAGGGTAAGGGTAAGGGTAAGCTTAAGGGTAAAAGCAAGGGTAAGGGTAAGGGTAAGGGTAAGGGTAAGTCTAAGGGTAAAACAAGGGTAAGGGTAAGGGTAAGGGTAAGGGTAAGGGTAAGCTTAAGGGTAAAAGCTAGGGTAAGGGTAAGGTAAGGGTGAGGGTAAGGGTAAGCTTAAGGGTTAAAGCAAGGGTAAGGGTAAGGGTAAGGGTAAGGGTAAGGGTAAGGGTAAGGGTAAAGGTAAGGGTAAGCCTAAGGGTAAAAGCAAGGGTAAGGGTAAGGGTAAGGGTAAGGGTAAGGGTAAGGGTAAGGGTAAGGGTAAGGGTAAGGTAAGGGTAAGGGTAAGGGTAAGGGTAAGGGTAAGGGTAAGGGTAAGGGTAAGCTTAAGGGTAAAAGCAAGGGTAAGGGTAAGGGTAAGGGTAAGGGTAAGGGTAAGGGTAAGGGTAAGGGTATGGATAAGGGTAAGGGTAAGCTTAAGGGTAAAAGCAAGGGTAAGGGTAAGGGTAAGGGTGAGGGTAAGGGTAAGGGTAAGGGTAAGGGTAAGCTTAAGGGTAAAAGCAAGGGTAAGGGTAAGGGTAAGGGTAAGGGTAAGGGTAAGGGTAAGCTTAAGGGTAAAAGCAAGGGTAAGGGTAAGGGTAAGGGTAAGGGTAAGGGTATGGGTAAGGGTAAAGGTAAGGGTAAGCCTAAGGGTAAAAGCAAGGGTAAGGGTAAGCTTAAGGGTAAAAGCAAGGGTAAGGGTAAGGGTAAGGGTAAGGGTAAGGGTAAGGGTAAGGGTAAGGGTAAGGGTAAGGGTAAGGGTAAGGGTAAGGGTAAGTGTAAGGGTAAGCTTAAGGGTAAGGGTAAGGGTAAGGGTAAAGGTAAGGGTAAGACTAAGGGTAAAAGCAAGGGTAAGGGTAAGGGTTAGGGTAAGGGTAAGGGTAAGGGTAAGGGTAAGGGTAAGTGTAAGGGTAAGGGTAAGGGTAAGCTTAAGGGTAAAAGCAAGGGTAAGGGTAAGGGTAAGGGTAAGGGTAAGGGTAAGGGTAAGGGTTAGCTTAAGGGTAAGGGTAAGGGTAAGGGTAAGGGTAAGCCTAAGGGTAAAAGCAAGGGTAAGGGTAAGGGTAAGGGTAAGGGTAAGGGTAAGCTTAAGGGTAAAAGCAAGGGTAAGGGTAAGGGTAAGGGTAAGGGTAAGGGTAAGCTTAAGGGTAAAAGCAAGGGTAAGGGTAAGGGTAAGGGTAAGGGTAAGGGTAAGGGTAAAGGTAAGGGTAAGCCTAAGGGTAAAAGCAAAGGTAAGTGTAAGGGTAAGGGTAAGGGTAAGGGTAAGGGTAAGGGTAAGGGTAAGGGTAAGGGTAAGGGTAAGGGTAAGGGTAAGGGTAAGGGTAAGGGTAAGGGTAAGGGTAAGGGTAAGGGTAAGGGTAAGCTTAAGGGTAAAAGCAAGGGTAAGGGTAAGGGTAAGGGTAAGGGTAAGGGTAAGGGTAAGGGTAAGGGTAAGGGTAAGGGTAAGGGTAAGGGTAAGGGTAAGGGTAAGGGTGAGGGTAAGGGTAAGGGTAAGGGTAAGGGTAAGGGTAAGGGTAAGGGTAAGGGTAAGGGTAAGCTTAAGGGTAAAAGCAAGGGTGAGGGTAAGGGTAAGGGTAAGGGTAAGGGTAAGGGTAAGGGTAAGGGTAAGGGTAAGGGTAAGGGTAAGGGTAAGGGTAAGGGTAAGGGTAAGGGTAAGGGTAAGGGTAAGGGTAAGGGTAAGGGTAAGGGTAAGCTTAAGGGTAAAAGCAAGGGTAAGGGTAAGGGTAAGGGTAAAGGTAAGGGTAAGGGTAAGGGTAAGCCTAAGGGTAAAAGCAAGGGTAAGGGTAAGGGTAAGGGTAAGGGTAAGGGTAAGGGTAAGCTTAAGGGTAAAAGCAAGGGTAAGGGTAAGGGTAAGGGTAAGGGTAAGGGTAAGGGTAAGGGTAAGGGTAAGGGTAAGGGTAAGCTTAAGGGTAAGGATAAGGGTAAGGGTAAAAGCAAGGGTAAGGGTAAGGGTAAGGGTAAGGGTAAGGGTAAGCTTAAGGGTAAAAGCAAGGGTAAGGGTAAGGGTAAGGGTAAGGGTAAGGGTAAGGGTAAGGGTAAGCTTAAGGGTAAGGGTAAGGGTAAGGGTAAGGGTAAGCTTAAGGGTAAAAGCAAGGGTAAGGGTAAGGGTAAGGGTAAGGGTAAGGGTAAGGGTAAGGGTAAGGGTAAGGGTAAGGGTAAGGGTAAGGGTAAGGGTAAGGGTAAGGGTAAGGGTAAGCTTAAGGGTAAAAGCAAGGGTAAGGGTAAGGGTAAGGGTAAGGGTAAGGGTAAGGGTAAGGGTAAGGGTAAGGGTAAGGGTAAGGGTAAGCTTAAGGGTAAAAGCAAGGGTAAGGGTAAGGGTAAGGGTAAGGGTAAGGGTAAGGGTAAGGGTAAGGGTAAAGGTAAGGGTAAGCCTAAGGGTAAAAGCAAGGGTAAGGGTAAGGGTAAGGGTAAGGGTAAGGGTAAGAGTAAGGGTAAGGGTAAGGATAAGGGTAAGCTTAAGGGTAAGGGTAAGGGTAAGGGTAAGGGTAAGCTTAAGGGTAAAAGCAAGGGTAAGGGTAAGAGTAAGGGTAAGGGTAAGGGTAAGGGTAAGGGTAAGGGTAAGGGTGAGCTTAAGGGTAAAAGCAAGGGTAAGGGTAAGGGTAAGGGTAAGGGTAAGGGTAAGGGTAAGGGTAAGGGTAAGGGTAAGCTTAAGGGTAAAAGCAAGGGTAAGGGTAAGGGTAAGGGTAAGGGTAAGGGTAAGGGTAAGGGTAAGGGTAAGTGTAAGGGTAAGGGTAAGGGTAAGGGTAAGGGTAAGGGTAAGGGTAAAGGTAAGGGTAAGCCTAAGGGTAAAAGCAAGGGTAAGGGTAAGGGTAAGGGTAAGGGTAAGGGTAAGAGTAAGGGTAAGGGTAAGGATAAGGGTAAGCTTAAGGGTAAGGGTAAGGGTAAGGGTAAGGGTAAGCTTAAGGGTAAAAGCAAGGGTAAGGGTAAGAGTAAGGGTAAGGGTAAGGGTAAGGGTAAGGGTAAGGGTAAGGGTAAGGGTAAGGGTAAGGGTAAGGGTAAGGGTAAGGGTAAGGGTAAGGGTAAGCTTAAGGGTAAAAGCAAGGGTAAGGGTAAGGGTCAGGGTAAGGGTAAGGGTAAGGGTAAGGGTAAGGGTAAGGGTAAGGGTAAGGGTAAGCTTAAGGGTAAAAGCAAGGGTAAGGGTAAGGGTAAGGGTAAGGGTAAGGGTAAAGGTAAGGGTAAGCCTAAGGGTAAAAGCAAGGGTAAGGGTAAGGGTAAGGGTAAGGGTAAGGGTAAGGGTAAGGGTAAGGGTAAGGGTAAGGGTAAGGGTAAGGGTAAGGGTAAGGGTAAGGGTAAGGGTAAGGGTAAGGGTAAGGGTAAGGGTAAGGGTAAGGGTAAGGGTAAGGGTAAGGGTAAGGGTAAGGGTAAGGGTAAGGGTAAGGGTAAGGGTAAGGGTAAGGGTAAGGGTAAGGGTAAGCTTAAGGGTAAAAGCAAGGGTAAGGGTAAGGGTAAGGGTAAGGGTAAGCCTAAGGGTAAAAGCAAGGGTAAGGGTAAGTGTAAGGGTTAGGGTAAGGGTAAGCTTAAGGGTAAAAGCAAGGGTAAGGGTAAAGGTAAGGGTAAGGGTAAGGGTAAGCTTAAGGGTAAAAGCAAGGGTAAGGGTAAGGGTAAGGGTAAGGGTAAGGGTAAGGGTAAGGGTAAAGGTTAGGGTAAGCCTAAGGGTAAAAGCAAGGGTAAGGGTAAGGGTAAGGGTAAGGGTAAGTGTAAGGGTAAGGGTAAGGGTAAGGGTAAGCTTAAGGGTAAAAGCAAGGTTAAGGGTAAGGGTAAGGGTAAGGGTAAGGGTAAGGGTAAGGGTAAGGGTAAGCTTAAGGGTAAGGGTAAGGGTAAGGGTAAGGGTAAGCTTAAGGGTAAAAGCAAGGGTAAGGGTAAGGGTAAGGGTAAGGGTAAGCTTAAGGGTAAAAGCAAGGGTAAGGGTAAGGGTAAGGGTAAGGGTAAGGGTAAGGGTAAGGGTAAGGGTAAGGGTAAGCTTAAGGGTAAGGGTAAGGGTAAGGGTAAGGGTAAGCTTAAGGGTAAAAGCAAGGGTAAGGGTAAGGGTAAGGGTAAGGGTAAGGGTAAGCTTAAGGGTAAGGGTAAGGGTAAGGGTAAGCTTAAGGGTAAAAGCAAGGGTAAGGTTAAGGGTAAGGGTAAGGGTAAGGGTAAGGGTAAGGGTAAGGGTAAGGGTAAGCTTAAAGGTAAGGGTAAGGGTAAGGGTAAGGGTAAGCTTAAGGGTAAAAGCAAGGGTAAGGGTAAGGGTAAGGGTAAGGGTAAGGGTAAGGGTAAGGGTAAGGGTAAGGGTAAGGGTAAGGGTAAGGGTAAGGGTAAGGGTAAGGGTAAGCTTAAGGGTAAGGGTAAGGGTAAGGGTAAGCTTAAGGTTAAAAGCAAGGGTAAGGGTAAGGGTAAGGGTAAGGGTAAGGGTAAGCTTAAGGGTAAAAGCAAGGGTAAGGGTAAGGGTAAGGGTAAGGGTAAGGGTAAGGGTAAGGGTAAGGGTAAGGGTAAGGGTAAGGGTAAGGGTAAGCTTAAGGGTAAGGGTAAGGGTAAGGGTAAGCTTAAGGGTAAAAGCAAGGGTAAGGGTAAGGGTAAGGGAAAGGGTAAGGGTAAAGGTAAGGGTAAGCCTAAGGGTAAAAGCAAGGGTAAGGGTAAGGGTAAGGGTAAGGGTAAGGGTAAGGGTAAGGGTAAGGGTAAGGGTAAGGGTAAGGGTAAGGGTAAGGGTAAGGGTAAGGGTAAGGGTAAGGGTAAGGGTAAGGGTAAGGGTAAGGGTAAGGGTAAGCTTAAGGGTAAAAGCAAGGGTAAGGGTAAGGGTAAGGGTGAGGGTAAGGGTAAGGGTAAGGGTAAGGGTAAGGGTAAGGGTAAGCTTAAGGGTAAAAGCAAGGGTAAGGGTAAGGGTAAGGGTAAGGGTAAGGGTAAGGGTAAGGGTAAGGGTAAGGGTAAGCTTAAGGGTAAAAGCAAGGGTAAGGGTAAGGGTAAGGGTAAGGGTAAGGGTTAGGGTAAGAGTAAAGGTAAGGGTAAGCCTAAGGGTAAAAGCAAGGGTAAGGGTAAGGGTAAGGGTAAGGGTAAGGGTAAGGGTAAGGGTAAGGGTAAGGGTAAGGGTAAGAGTAAGGGTAAGGGTAAGGGTAAGCTTAAGGGTAAAAGCAAGGGTAAGGGTAAGGGTAAGGGTAAGGGTAAGCCTAAGGGTAAAAGCAAGGGTAAGGGTAAGGTTAAGGGTAAGGGTAAGGGTAAGCTTAAGGGTAAAAGCAAGGGTAAGGGTAAGGGTAAGGGTAAGGGTAAGGGTAAGCTTAAGGGTAAAAGCAAGGGTAAGGGTAAGGGTGAGGGTAAGGGTAAGGGTAAGGGTAAGGGTAAGGGTAAAGGTAAGGGTAAGCCTAAGAGTAAAAGCAAGGGTAAGGGTAAGGGTAAGGGTAAGGGTAAGGGTAAGGGTAAGGGTAAGGGTAAGGGTAAGCTTAAGGGTAAAAGCAAGGGTAAGGATAAGGGTAAGGGTAAGGGTAAGGGTAAGGGTAAGGGTAAGGGTAAGGGTAAGGGTAAGCTTAAGGGTAAAAGCAAGGGTAAGGGTAAGGGTAAGGGTAAGGGTAAAGGTAAAGGTAAGGGTAAGGGTAAGGGTAAGGGTAAGGGTAAGGGTAAGGGTAAGGGTAAGGGTAAGGGTAAGGGTAAGGGTAAGCTTAAGGGTAAAAGCAAGGGTAAGGGTTAGGGTAAGGGTAAGGGTAAGGGTAAGGGTAAGCTTAAGGGTAAAAGCAAGGGTAAGGGTAAGGGTAAGGGTAAGGGTAAGGGTAAGGGTAAGGGTAAGGGTAAAGGTAAGGGTAAGCCTAAGGGTAAAAGCAAGGGTAAGGGTAAGGGTAAGGGTAAGGGTAAGGGTAAGGGTAAGGGTAAGGGTAAGGGTAAGGGTAAGGGTAAGGGTAAGGGTAAGCTTAAGGGTATAAGCAAGGGTAAGGGTAAGGGTAAGGGTGAGGGTAAGGGTAAGGGTAAGGGTAAGGGTAAGCTTAAGGGTAAAAGCAAGGATAAGGGTAAGGGTAAGGGTAAGGGTAAGGGTAAGGGTAAGGGTAAGGGTAAGCTTAAGGGTAAAAGCAAGCGTAAGGGTAAGGGTAAGGGTAAGGGTAAGGGTAAGGGTAAGGGTAAGGGTAAGGGTAAGGGTAAGGGTAAGGGTAAAGGTAAGGTTAAGCCTAAGGGTAAAAGCAAGGGTAAGGGTAAGGGTAAGGGTAAGGGTAAGGGTAAGGGTAAGGGTAAGGGTAAGGGTAAGGGTAAGGGTAAGGGTAAGGGTAAGGGTAAGGGTAAGGGTAAGGGTAAGGGTAAGCTTAAGGGTAAAAGCAAGGGTAAGGGTAAGGGTAAGGGTAAGGGTAAGCCTAAGGGTAAAAGCAAGGGTAAGGGTAAGGGTAAGGGTAAGGGTAAGGGTAAGCTTAAGGGTAAAAGCAAGGGTAAGGGTAAGGGTAAGGGTAAGGGTAAGGGTAAGGGTAAGGGTAAGCCTAAGGGTCAAAGCAAGGGTAAGGGTAAGGGTAAGGTAAGGGTAAGGGTAGGGGTAAGGGTAAGGGTAAGGGTAAGCTTAAGGGTAAAAGCAAGGGTAAGGGTAAGGGTAAGGGTAAGGGTAAGGGTAAGGGTAAGGGTAAGGGTAAGGGTAAGGGTAAGGGTAAGCTTAAGGGTAAGGGTAAGGGTAAGGGTAAGGGTAAGCCTAAGGGTAAAAGCAAGGGTAAGTGTAAGGGTAAGGGTAAGGGTAAGGGTAAGCTTAAGGGTAAAAGCAAGGGTAAGGGTAAGGGTAAGGGTAAGGGTAAGGGTAAGGGTAAGGGTAAGGGTAAGCTTAAGGGTAAAAGCAAGGGTAAGGGTAAGGGTAAGGGTAAGGGTAAGGGTAAGGGTAAGGCTAAAGGTAAGGGTAAGCCTAAGGGTAAAAGCAAGGGTAAGGGTAAGGGTAAGGGTAAGGGTAAGGGTAAGGGTAAGGGTAAGGGTTAGGGTAAAGGTAAGGGTAAGGGTAAGCTTAAGGGTAAAAGCAAGGGTAAGGGTAAGGGTAAGGGTAAGGGTAAGAGTAAGGGTAAGGGTAAGGGTAAGCTTCAGGGTAAAAGCAAGGGTAAGGGTAAGGGTAAGGGTAAGGGTATGGGTAAGGGTAAGGGTAAGCTTAAGGGTAAAAGCAAGGGTAAGGGTAAGGGTAAGGGTAATGGTAAGGGTAAAGGTAAGGGTAAGCCTAAGGGTAAAAGCAAGGGTAAGGGTAAGGGTAAGGGTAAGGGTAAGGTTAAGGGTAAGAGTAAGGGTAAGGGTAAGGATAAGGGTAAGCTTAAGGGTAAGGGTAAGGGTAAGGTTAAGGGTAAGCTTAAGGGTAAAAGCAAGGGTAAGGGTAAGAGTAAGGGTAAGGGTAAGGGTAAGAGTAAGGGTAAGGGTAAGGATAAGGGTAAGCTTAAGGGTAAGGGTAAGGGTAAGGGTAAGGGTAAGCTTAAGGGTAAAAGCAAGGGTAAGGGTAAGAGTAAGGGTAAGGGTAAGGGTAAGGGTAAGGGTAAGGGTAAGGGTGAGCTTAAGGGTAAAAGCAAGGGTAAGGGTAAGGGTAAGGGTAAGGGTAAGGGTAAGGGTAAGGGTAAGGGTAAGCTTAAGGGTAAAAGCAAGGGTAAGGGTAAGGGTAAGGGTAAGGGTAAGGGTAAGGGTAAGGGTAAGGGTAAGGGTAAGAGTAAGGGTAAGGGTAAGGGTAAGGGTAAAGGTAAGGGTAAGCCTAAGGGTAAAAGCAAGGGTAAGGGTAAGGGTAAGGGTAAGGGTAAGAGTAAGGGTAAGGGTAAGGGTAAGGGTAAGCTTAAGGGTAAAAGCAAGGGTAAGGGTAAGGGTAAGGGTAAGGGTAAGCCTAAGGGTAAAAGCAAGGGTAAGGGTAAGGGTAAGGGTAAGGGTAAGGGTAAGGGTAAGCTTAAGGGTAAAAGCAAGGGTAAGGGTAAGGGTAAGGGTAAGGGTAAGGGTAAGGGTAAGGGTAAGGGTAAGCTTAAGGGTAAAAGCAAGGGTGAGGGTAAGGGTAAGGGTAAGGGTAAGGGTAAGGGTAAGGGTAAGGGTAAGGGTAAGCTTAAGGGTAAAAGCAAGGGTAAGGGTAAGGGTAAGGGTAAGGGTAAAGGTAAGGGTAAGGGTAAGGGTAAGGGTAAGGGTAAGCTTAAGGGTAAAAGCAAGGGTAAGGGTAAGGGTAAGGGTAAGGGTAAGGGTAAAGGTAAGGGTAAGCCTAAGGGTAAAAGCAAGGGTAAGGGTAAGGGTAAGGGTAAGGGTAAGGGTAAGGGTAAGGGTAAGGGTAAGGGTAAGGGTAAGGGTAAGGGTAAGGGTAAGGGTAAGGGTAAGGGTAAGGGTAAGGGTAAGGGTAAGGGTAAGGGTAAGGGTAAGGGTAAGGGTAAGGGTAAGGGTAAGGGTAAGGGTAAGGGTAAGGGTAAGGGTAAGGGTAAGGGTAAGGGTAAGGGTAAGCTTAAGGGTAAAAGCAAGGGTAAGGGTAAGGGTAAGGGTAAGGGTAAGCCTAAGGGTAAAAGCAAGGGTAAGGGTAAGGGTAAGGGTTAGGGTAAGGGTAAGCTTAAGGGTAAAAGCAAGGGTAAGGGTAAGGGTAAGGGTAAGGGTAAGGGTAAGCTTAAGGGTAAAAGCAAGGGTAAGGGTAAGGGTAAGGGTAAGGGTAAGGGTAAAGGTTAGGGTAAGCCTAAGGGTAAAAGCAAGGGTAAGGGTAAGGGTAAGGGTAAGGGTAAGGGTAAGGGTAAGCTTAAGGGTAAAAGCAAGGTTAAGGGTAAGGGTAAGGGTAAGGGTAAGGGTAAGGGTAAGGGTAAGCTTAAGGGTAAGGGTAAGGGTAAGGGTAAGGGTAAGCTTAAGGGTAAAAGCAAGGGTAAGGGTAAGGGTAAGGGTAAGGGTAAGCTTAAGGGTAAAAGCAAGGGTAAGGGTAAGGGTAAGGGTAAGGGTAAGGGTAAGGGTAAGGGTAAGGGTAAGGGTAAGGGTAAGGGTAAGGGTAAGCTTAAGGGTAAGGGTAAGGGTAAGGGTAAGGGTAAGCTTAAGGGTAAAAGCAAGGGTAAGGGTAAGGGTAAGGGTAAGGGTAAGGGTAAGCTTAAGGGTAAGGGTAAGGGTAAGGGTAAGCTTAAGGGTAAAAGCAAGGGTAAGGTTAAGGGTAAGGGTAAGGGTAAGGGTAAGGGTAAGGGTAAGGGTAAGCTTAAAGGTAAGGGTAAGGGTAAGGGTAAGGGTAAGCTTAAGGGTAAAAGCAAGGGTAAGGGTAAGGGTAAGGGTAAGGGTAAGGGTAAGGGTAAGGGTAAGGGTAAGGGTAAGGGTAAGGGTAAGGGTAAGGGTAAGGGTAAGCTTAAGGGTAAGGGTAAGGGTAAGGGTAAGCTTAAGGTTAAAAGCAAGGGTAAGGGTAAGGGTAAGGGTAAGGGTAAGGGTAAGCTTAAGGGTAAAAGCAAGGGTAAGGGTAAGGGTAAGGGTAAGGGTAAGGGTAAGGGTAAGGGTAAGGGTAAGTGTAAGGGTAAGGGTAAGCTTAAGGGTAAGGGTAAGGGTAAGGGTAAGCTTAAGGGTAAAAGCAAGGGTAAGGGTAAGGGTAAGGGAAAGGGTAAGGGTAAAGGTAAGGGTAAGCCTAAGGGTAAAAGCAAGGGTAAGGGTAAGGGTAAGGGTAAGGGTAAGGGTAAGGGTAAGGGTAAGGGTAAGGGTAAGGGTAAGGGTAAGGGTAAGGGTAAGGGTAAGGGTAAGGGTAAGGGTAAGGGTAAGGGTAAGCTTAAGGGTAAAAGCAAGGGTAAGGGTAAGGGTAAGGGTGAGGGTAAGGGTAAGGGTAAGGGTAAGGGTAAGGGTAAGGGTAAGCTTAAGGGTAAAAGCAAGGGTAAGGGTAAGGGTAAGGGTAAGGGTAAGGGTAAGGGTAAGGGTAAGGGTAAGGGTAAGCTTAAGGGTAAAAGCAAGGGTAAGGGTAAGGGTAAGGGTAAGGGTAAGGGTTAGGGTAAGAGTAAAGGTAAGGGTAAGCCTAAGGGTAAAAGCAAGGGTAAGGGTAAGGGTAAGGGTAAGGGTAAGGGTAAGGGTAAGGGTAAGGGTAAGAGTAAGGGTAAGGGTAAGGGTAAGCTTAAGGGTAAAAGCAAGGGTAAGGGTAAGGGTAAGGGTAAGGGTAAGCCTAAGGGTAAAAGCAAGGGTAAGGGTAAGGTTAAGGGTAAGGGTAAGGGTAAGCTTAAGGGTAAAAGCAAGGGTAAGGGTAAGGGTAAGGGTAAGGGTAAGGGTAAGCTTAAGGGTAAAAGCAAGGGTAAGGGTAAGGGTGAGGGTAAGGGTAAGGGTAAGGGTAAGGGTAAGGGTAAAGGTAAGGGTAAGCCTAAGAGTAAAAGCAAGGGTAAGGGTAAGGGTAAGGGTAAGGGTAAGGGTAAGGGTAAGGGTAAGGGTAAGGGTAAGGGTAAGGGTAAGGGTAAGGGTAAGCTTAAGGGTAAAAGCAAGGGTAAGGATAAGGGTAAGGGTAAGGGTAAGGGTAAGGGTAAGGGTAAGGGTAAGGGTAAGGGTAAGCTTAAGGGTAAAAGCAAGGGTAAGGGTAAGGGTAAGGGTAAGGGTAAGGGTAAGGGTAAGGGTAAGGGTAAGGGTAAGGGTAAGGGTAAGGGTAAGGGTAAGGGTAAGGGTAAGGGTAAGGGTAAGCTTAAGGGTAAAAGCAAGGGTAAGGGTTAGGGTAAGGGTAAGGGTAAGGGTAAGGGTAAGCTTAAGGGTAAAAGCAAGGGTAAGGGTAAGGGTAAGGGTAAGGGTAAGGGTAAGGGTAAGGGTAAGGGTAAGGGTAAGGGTAAAGGTAAGGGTAAGCCTAAGGGTAAAAGCAAGGGTAAGGGTAAGGGTAAGGGTAAGGGTAAGGGTAAGGGTAAGGGTAAGGGTAAGGGTAAGGGTAAGGGTAAGGGTAAGGGTAAGGGTAAGGGTAAGGGTAAGCATAAGGGTATAAGCAAGGGTAAGGGTAAGGGTAAGGGTGAGGGTAAGGGTAAGGGTAAGGGTAAGGGTAAGCTTAAGGGTAAAAGCAAGGGTAAGGGTAAGGGTAAGGGTAAGGGTAAGGGTAAGGGTAAGGGTAAGCTTAAGGGTAAAAGCAAGCGTAAGGGTAAGGGTAAGGGTAAGGGTAAGGGTAAGGGTAAGGGTAAGGGTAAGGGTAAGGGTAAGGGTAAGGGTAAGGGTAAGGGTAAGGGTAAAGGTAAGGTTAAGCCTAAGGGTAAACGCAAGGGTAAGGGTAAGGGTAAGGGTAAGGGTAAGGGTAAGGGTAAGGGTAAGGGTAAGGGTAAGGGTAAGGGTAAGGGTAAGGGTAAGGGTAAGGGTAAGGGTAAGGGTAAGGGTAAGGGTAAGGGTAAGGGTAAGCTTAAGGGTAAAAGCAAGGGTAAGGGTAAGGGTAAGGGTAAGGGTGAGCCTAAGGGTAAAAGCAAGGGTAAGGGTAAGGGTAAGGGTAAGGGTAAGGGTAAGCTTAAGGGTAAAAGCAAGGGTAAGGGTAAGGGTAAGGGTAAGGGTAAGGGTAAGGGTAAGGGTAAGCCTAAGGGTCAAAGCAAGGGTAAGGGTAAGGGTAAGGTAAGGGTAAGGGTAGGGGTAAGGGTAAGGGTAAGGGTAAGCTTAAGGGTAAAAGCAAGGGTAAGGGTAAGGGTAAGGGTAAGGGTAAGGGTAAGGGTAAGGGTAAGGGTAAGGGTAAGGGTAAGGGTAAGGGTAAGGGTAAGCTTAAGGGTAAGGGTAAGGGTAAGGGTAAGGGTAAGCCTAAGGGTAAAAGCAAGGGTAAGTGTGAGGGTAAGGGTAAGGGTAAGGGTAAGCTTAAGGGTAAAAGCAAGGGTAAGGGTAAGGGTAAGGGTAAGGGTAAGGGTAAGGGTAAGGGTAAGGGTAAGGGTAAGCTTAAGGGTAAAAGCAAGGGTAAGGGTAAGGGTAAGGGTAAGGGTAAGGGTAAGGTTAAGGCTAAAGGTAAGGGTAAGCCTAAGGGTAAAAGCAAGGGTAAGGGTAAGGGTAAGGGTAAGGGTAAGGGTAAGGGTAAGGGTAAGGGTTAGGGTAAAGGTAAGGGTAAGGGTAAGCTTAAGGGTAAAAGCAAGGGTAAGGGTAAGGGTAAGGGTAAGGGTAAGAGTAAGGGTAAGGGTAAGGGTAAGCTTCAGGGTAAAAGCAAGGGTAAGGGTAAGGGTAAGGGTAAGGGTAAGGGTAAGGGTAAGGGTAAGGGTAAGCTTAAGGGTAAAAGCAAGGGTAAGGGTAAGGGTAAGGGTAATGGTAAGGGTAAAGGTAAGGGTAAGCCTAAGGGTAAAAGCAAGGGTAAGGGTAAGGGTAAGGGTAAGGGTAAGGTTAAGGGTAAGGGTTAGGGTAAGGGTAAGGGTAAGGGTAAGGGTAAGGGTAAGGGTAAGCTTAAGGGTAAAAGCAAGGGTAAGGGTAAGGGTAAGGGTAAGGGTAAGGGTAAGGGTAAGGGTAAGCTTAAGGGTAAGGGTAAGGGTAAGGGTAAGGGTAAGCTTAAGGGTAAAAGCAAGGGTAAGGGTAAGAGTAAGGGTAAGGGTAAGGGTAAGCTTAAGGGTAAAAGTAAGGGTAAGGGTAAGGGTAAGGGTAAGGGTAAGGGTAAGGGTAAGGGTAAGCTTAAGGGTAAGGGTAAGGGTAAGGGTAAGGGTAAGCTTAAGGGTAAAAGCAAGGGTAAGGGTCAGGGTAAGGGTAAGTGTAAGGGTAAGGGTAAGGGTAAGGGTGAGCTTAAGGGTAAAAGCAAGGGTAAGGGTAAGGTTAAGGGTAAGGGTAAGGGTAAGGGTAAGGGTAAGGGTAAGGGTAAGGGTTAGCTTAAGGGTAAAAGCAAGGGTAAGGGTAAGGGTAAGGGTAAGGGTAAGGGTAAGGGTAAGGGTAAGGGTAAAGGTAAGGGTAAGCCTAAGGGTAAAAGCAAGGGTAAGGGTAAGGGTAAGGGTAAGAGTAAGGGTAAGGGTAAGGGTAAGGGTAAGCTTAAGGGTAAAAGCAAGGGTAAGGGTAAGGGTAAGGGTAAGGGTAAGCCTAAGGGTAAAAGCAAGGGTAAGGGTAAGGGTAAGGGTAAGGGTAAGGGTAAGCTTAAGGGTAAAAGCAAGGGTAAGGGTAAGGGTAAGGGTAAGGGTAAGGGTAAGGGTAAGCTTAAGGGTAAAAGCAAGGGTGAGGGTAAGGGTAAGGGTAAGGGTAAGGGTAAGGGTAAGGGTAAGGGTAAGGGTAAGCTTAAGGGTAAAAGCAAGGGTAAGGGTAAGGGTAAGGGTAAGGGTAAGGGTAAGGGTAAGGGTAAGCTTAAGGGTAAAAGCAAGGGTAAGGGTAAGGGTAAGGGTAAGGGTAAGGGTAAAGGTAAGGGTAAGCCTAAGGGTAAAAGCAAGGGTAAGGGTAAGGGTAAGGGTAAGGGTAAGGGTTAGGGTAAGGGTAAGGTAAGGGTAAGGGTAAGGGTAAGGGTAAGGGTAAGGGTAAGGGTAAGGGTAAGGGTAAGGGTAAGGGTAAGCTTAAGGGTAAAAGCAAGGGTAAGGGTAAGGGAAAGGGTAAGGGTAAGCCTAAGGGTAAAAGCAAGGGTAAGGGTAAGGGTAAGGGTAAGGGTAAGCTTAAGGGTAAAAGCAAGAGTAAAGGTAAGGGTAAGGGTAAGGGTAAGCTTAAGGGTAAAAGCAAGGGTAAGGGTAAAGGTAAGGGTAAGGGTAAGGGTAAGGGTAAGGGTAAGGGTAAGGGTAAGGGTAAGGGTAAGGGTAAAGGTAAGGGTAAGCCTAAGGGTAAAAGCAAGGGTAAGGGTAAGGGTATAGGTAAGGGTAAGGGTTAGGTTAAGGGTAAGGGTAAGGGTAAGCTTAAGGGTAAAAGCAAGGGTAAGGGAAAGGGTAAGGGTAAGGGTAAGGGTAAGGGTAAGGGTAAGGGTAAGGGTAAGGGTAAGGGTGAGCTTGAGGGTAAGGGTAAGGGTAAGGGTAAGGGTAAGCTTAAGGGTAAAAGCAAGGGTAAGGGTAAGGGTAAGGGTAAGGGTAAGCTTAAGGGTAAAAGCAAGGGTAAGGTTAAGGGTAAGGGTAAGGGTAAGGGTAAGGGTAAGGGTAAGGGTAAGGGTAAGGGTAAGGGTAAGGGTAAGGGTAAGCTTAAGGGTAAGGGTAAGGGTAAGGGTAAGGGTAAGGGTAAGCTTAAGGGTAAAAGCAAGGGTAAGGGTAAGGGTAAGGATAAGGGTAAGGGTAAGGGTAAGCTTAAGGGTAAGGGTAAGGGTAAGGGTAAGGGTAAGGGTAAGCTTAAGGGTAAAAGCAAGGGTAAGGGTAAGGGTGAGGGTAAGGGTAAGGGTAAGGGTAAGGGTAAGGGTAAGCTTAAGGGTAAGGGTAAGGGTAAGGGTAAGGGTAAACTTAAGGGTAAAAGCAAGGGTAAGGGTAAGGGTAAGGGTAAGGGTAAGGGTAAGGGTAAGGGTAAGGGTAAGGGTAAGGGTAAGGGTAAGGGTAAGGGAAAGCTTAAGGGTAAGGGTAAGGGTAAGGGTAAGGGTAAGCTTACGGGTAAAAGCAAGGGTAAGGGTAAGGGTAAGGGTAAGGGTAAGCTTAAGGGTAAAAGCAAGGGTAGGGGTAAGGGTAAGGGTAAGGGTAAGTGTAAGGGTAAGGGTAAGGGTAAGGGTAAGGGAAAGGGTAAGGGTAAGCTTAAGGGTAAGGGTAAGGGTAAGGGTAAGGGTAAGATTAAGGGTAAAAGCAAGGGTAAGGGTAAGGGTAAGGGTAAGGGTAAAGGTAAGGGTAAGCCTAAGGGTAAAAGCAAGGATAAGGGTAAGGGTAAGGGTAAGGGTAAGGGTAAGGGTAAGGGTAAGGGTAAGGGTAAGGGTAAGAGTAAGCTTAAGGGTAAAAGCAAGGGTAAGGGTAAGGGTAAGGGTAAGGGTAAGGGTAAGTGTAAGGGTAAGGGTAAGGGTAAGGGTAAGGGTAAGCTTAAGGGTAAAAGCAAGGGTAAGGGTAAGGGTAAGGGTAAGGGTAAGGGTAAGGGTAAGGGTAAGCTTAAGGGTAAAAGCAAGGGTAAGGGTAAGGGTAAGGGTAGGGGTAAGGGTAAGGGTAAGGGTAAGGGTAAGGGTAAGGGTAAGGGTAAGGGTAAGGGTAAGGGTAAGGGTAAGGGTAAGGGTAAGGGTAAGGGTAAGGGTAAGGGTAAGTGTAAGGGTAAGGGTAAGGGTAAGGGTAAGGGTAAGCTTAAGGGTAAAAGCAAGGGTAAGGGTAAGGGTAAGGGTAAGGGTAAGGGTAAGGGTAAGGGTAAGCTTAAGGGTAAAAGCAAGGGTAAGGGTAAGGGTAAGGGTAAGGGTAAGGGTAAGGGTAAGGGTAAGGGTAAGGGTAAGGGTAAGGGTTAGGGTAAGGGTAAAGGTAAGGGTAAGCCTAAGGGTAAAAGCAAGGGTAAGGGTAAGGGTAAGGGTAAGGGTAAGGGTAAGGGTAAGGGTAAGGGTAAGGGTAAGGGTAAGGGTAAGGGTAAGGGTAAGGGTAAGGGTAAGGGTAAGAGTAAGGGTAAGGGTAAGCTTAAGGGTAAAAGCAAGGGTAAGGGTAAGGGTAAGGGTAAGGGTAAGCCTAAGGGTAAAAGCAAGGGTAAGGGTAAGGGTAAGGGTAAGGGTAAGGGTAAGGGTAAGCTTAAGGGTAAAAGCAAGGGTAAGGGTAAGGGTAAGGGTAAGGATAAGCTTAAGGGTAAAAGCAAGGGTAAGGGTAAGGGTAAGGGTAAGGGTAAGGGTAAGGGTAAGGGTAAGGGTAAAGGTAAGGGTAAGCCTAAGGGTAAAAGCAAGGGTAAGGGTAAGGGTAAGGGTAAGGGTAAGGGTAAGGGTAAGGGTAAGGGTAAGGGTAAGGGTAAGCTTAAAGGTAAAAGCAAGGGTAAGGGTAAGGGTAAGGGTAAGGGTAAGGGTAAGGGTAAGGGTAAGGGTAAGGGTAAGGGTAAGGGTAAGCTTAAGGGTAAAAGCAAGGGTAAGGGTAAGGGTAAGGGTAAGGGTAAGGGTAAAGGTAAGGGTAAGGGTAAGGGTAAGGGTAAGGGTAAGGGTAAGATTAAGCTTAAGGGTAAAAGCAAGGGTAAGGGTAAGGGTAAGGGTAAGGGTAAGGGTAAGGGTAAGGGTAAGCTTAAGGGTAAAAGCAAGGGTAAGGGTAAGGGTAAGGGTAAGGGTAAGGGTAAGGGTAAGGGTAAGGGTTAGGGTAAGGGTAAAGGTAAGGGTAAGCCTAAGGGTAAAAGCAAGGGTAAGGGTAAGGGTAAGGGTAAGGGTAAGGGTAAGGGTAAGGGTAAGGGTAAGGGTAAGGGTAAGGGTAAGGGTAAGAGTAAGGGTAAGGGTAAGGGTAAGCTTAAGGGTAAAAGCAAGGGTAAGGGTAAGGGTAAGAGTAAGGGTAAGCCTAAGGGTAAAAGCAAGGGTAAGGGTAAGGGTAAGGGTAAGAGTAAGGGTAAGCTTAAGGGTAAAAGCAAGGGTAAGGGTAAGGGTAAGGGTAAGGGTAAGGGTAAGGGTAAGCTTAAGGGTAAAAGCAAAGGTAAGGGTAAGGGTAAGGGTAAGGGTAAGGGTAAGGGTAAGGGTAAGGGTAAGGGTAAGGGTAAGGGTAAGGGTAAAGGTAAGGGTAAGCCTAAGGGTAAAAGCAAGGGTAAGGGTAAGGGTAAGGGTAAGGGTAATGGTAAGCTTAAGGGTAAAAGCAAGGGTAAGGGTAAGGGTAAGGGTAAGGGTAAGGGTAAGGGTAAGGGTAAGGGTAAGCTTAAGGGTAAAAGCAAGGGTAAGCGTAAGGGTAAGGGTAAGGGTAAGGGTAAGGGTAAGGGTAAGGGTAAGGGTAAGGGTAAGGGTAAAGGTAAGGGTAAGGGTAAGGGTAAGGGTAAGCTAAAGGGTAAAAGCAAGGGTAAGGGTTAGGGTAAGGGTAAGGGTAAGGGTAAGGGTAGGGGTAAGCTTAAGGGTAAAAGCAAGGGTAAGGGTAAGGGTAAGGGTAAGGGTAAGGGTAAGGGTAAGGGTAAGGGTAAGGGTAAGGGTAGGGGTAAGCTTAAGGGTAAAAGCAAGGGTAAGGGTAAGGGTAAGGGTAAGGGTAAGGGTAAGGGTAAGGGTAAGGGTAAGGGTAAGGGTAAGGGTAAGGGTAAGGGTAAGGGTAAGGGTAAGCTTAAGGGTATAAGCAAGGGTAAGGGTAAGGGTAAGGGTGAGGGTAAGGGTAAGGGTAAGGGTAAGGGTAAGGGTAAGGGTAAGCTTAAGGGTAAAAGCAAGGGTAAGGGTAAGGGTAAGGGTAAGGGTAAGGGTAAGGGTGAGGGTAAGGGTAAGCTTAAGGGTAAAAGCAAGGGTAAGGGTAAGGGTAAGGGTAAGGGTGAGGGTAAGGGTAAGGGTAAGGGTAAGGGTAAGGGTAAGGGTAAGGGTGAGGGTAAGGGTAAGGGTAAGGGTAAAGGTAAGGGTAAGCCTAAGGGTAAAAGCAAGGGTAAGGGTAAGGGTAAGGGTAAGGGTGAGGGTAAGGGTAAGGGTAAGGGTAAGGGTAAGTGTAAGGGTAAGCTTAAGGGTAAAAGCAAGGGTAAGGGTAAGGGTAAGGGTAAGGGTAAGCCTAAGGGTAAAAGCAAGGGTAAGGGTAAGGGTAAGGGTAAGGGTAAGGGTAAGGGTAAGCTTAAGGGTAAAAGCAAGGGTAAGGGTAAGGGTAAGGGTAAGGGTAAGGGTAAGGGTAAGGGTAAGGGTGAGCTTAAGGGTAAAAGCAAGGTTAAGGGTAAGGGTGAGGGTAAGGGTAAGGGTAAGGGTAAAGGTAAGGGTAAGCCTAAGGGTAAAAGCAAGGGTAAGGGTAAGGGTAAGGGTAAGGGTAAGGGTAAGGGTAAGGGTAAGGGTAAGGGTAAGGGTAAGGGTAAGGGTAAGGGTAAGGGTAAGGGTAAGGGTAAGGGTAAGGGTAAGGGTAAGGGTAAGAGTAAGGGTAAGGGTAAGCTTAAGGGTAAAAGCAAGGGTAAGGGTAAGGGTAAGGGTAAGGGTAAGCCTAAGGGTAAAAGCAAGGGTAAGGGTAAGGGTAAGGGTAAGGGTAAGGGTAAGCTTAAGGGTAAAAGCAAGGGTAAGGGTAAGGGTAAGGGTAAGGGTAAGGGTAAGGGTAAGCTTAAGGGTAAAAGCAAGGGTAAGGGTAAGGGTAAGGGTAAGGGTAAGGGTAAGGGTAAGGGTAAAGGTAAGGGTAAGCCTAAGGGTAAAAGCAAGGGTAAGGGTAAGGGTAAGGGTAAGGGTAAGGGTAAGGGTAAGGGTAAGGGTAAGGGTAAGCTTAAGGGTAAAAGCAAGGGTAAGGGTAAGGGTAAGGGTAAGGGTAAGGGTAAGGGTAAGGGTAAGGGTAAGGGTAAGGGTAAGGGTAAGGGTAAGGGTAAGGGTAAGGGTAAGCTTAAGGGTAAAAGCAAGGGTAAGGGTAAGGGTAAGGGTAAGGGTAAGGGTAAAGGTAAGGGTAAGGGTAAGGGTAAGGGTAAGGGTAAGATTAAGCTTAAGGGTAAAAGCAAGGGTGAGGGTAAGGGTAAGGGTAAGGGTAAGGGTAAGGGTAAGGGTAAGCTTAAGGGTAAAAGCAAGGGTAAGGGTAAGGGTAAGGGTAAGGGTAAGGGTAAGGGTTAGGGTAAGGGTAAAGGTAAGGGTAAGCCTAAGGGTAAAAGCAAGGGTAAGGGTAAGGGTAAGGGTAAGGGTAAGGGTAAGGGTAAGGGTAAGGGTAAGGGTAAGGGTAAGGGTAAGGGTAAGGGTAAGGGTAAGAGTAAGGGTAAGGGTAAGGGTAAGCTTAAGGGTAAAAGCAAGGGTAAGGGTAAGGGTAAGAGTAAGGGTAAGCCTAAGGGTAAAAGCAAGGGTAAGGGTAAGGGTAAGGGTAAGGGTAAGTGTAAGCTTAAGGGTAAAAGCAAGGGTAAGGGTAAGGGTAAGGGTAAGGGTAAGGGTAAGGGTAAGCTTAAGGGTAGAAGCAAGGGTAAGGGTAAGGGTAAGGGTAAGGATAAGGGTAAGGGTAAGGGTAAGGGTAAGGGTAAAGGTAAGGGTAAGCCTAAGGGTAAAAGCAAGGGTAAGGGTAAGGGTAAGGGTAAGGGTAATGGTAAGCTTAAGGGTAAAAGCAAGGGTAAGGGTAAGGGTAAGGGTAAGGGTAAGGGTAAGGGTAAGGGTAAGGGTAAGGGTAAGGGTAAGGGTAAGCTTAAGGGTAAAAGCAAGGGTAAGGGTAAGGGTAAGGGTAAGGGTAAGGGTAAGGGTAAGGGTAAGGGTAAGGGTAAGGGTAAGGGTAAGGGTAAGGGTAAGCTAAAGGGTAAAAGCAAGGGTAAGGGTTAGGGTAAGGGTAAGGGTAAGGGTAAGGGTAAGCTTAAGGGTAAAAGCAAGGGTAAGGGTAAGGGTAAGGGTAAGGGTAAGGGTAAGGGTAAGGGTAAGGGTAAGGGTAAGGGTAAGGGTAAGGGTAAGGGTAAAGGTAAGGGTAAGCCTAAGGGTAAAAGCAAGGGTAAGGGTAAGGGTAAGGGTAAGGGTAAGGGTAAGGGTAAGGGTAAGGGTAAGGGTAAGGGTAAGGGTAAGGGTAAGCTTAAGGGTATAAGCAAGGGTAAGGGTAAGGGTAAGGGTGAGGGTAAGGGTAAGGGTAAGGGTAAGGGTAAGGGTAAGGGTAAGCTTAAGGGTAAAAGCAAGGGTAAGGGTAAGGGTAAGGGTAAGGGTAAGGGTAAGGGTAAGGGTAAGCTTAAGGGTAAAAGCAAGGGTAAGGGTAAGGGTAAGGGTAAGGGTAAGGGTAAGGGTAAGGGTAAGGGTAAGGGTAAGGGTAAGGGTAAGGGTAAGGGTAAGGGTAAGGGTGAGGGTAAGGGTAAGGGTAAGGGTAAAGGTAAGGGTAAGCCTAAGGGTAAAAGCAAGGGTAAGGGTAAGGGTAAGGGTAAGGGTGAGGGTAAGGGTAAGGGTAAGGGTAAGGGTAAGTGTAAGGGTAAGCTTAAGGGTAAAAGCAAGGGTAAGGGTAAGGGTAAGGGTAAGGGTAAGCCTAAGGGTAAAAGCAAGGGTAAGGGTAAGGGTAAGGGTAAGGGTAAGGGTAAGCTTAAGGGTAAAAGCAAGGGTAAGGGTAAGGGTAAGGGTAAGGGTAAGGGTAAGGGTAAGGGTGAGCTTAAGGGTAAAAGCAAGGTTAAGGGTAAGGGTAAGGGTAAGGGTAAGGGTAAAGGTAAGGGTAAGCCTAAGGGTAAAAGCAAGGGTAAGGGTAAGGGTAAGGGTAAGGGTAAGGGTAAGGGTAAGGGTAAGGGTAAGGGTAAGGGTAAGGGTAAGGGTAAGGGTAAGGGTAAGGGTAAGGGTAAGGGTAAGGGTAAGGGTAAGGGTAAGGGTAAGCTTAAGGGTAAAAGCAAGGGTAAGGGTAAGGGTAAGGGTAAGGGTAAGGGTAAGGGTAAGGGTAAGCTTAAGGGTAAAAGCAAGGGTAAGGGTAAGGGTAAGGGTAAGGGTAAGGGTAAGGGTAAGGGTAAGGGTAAGGGTAAGGGTAAGGGTAAGGGTAAGCTTAAGGGTAAAAGCAAGGGTAAGGGTAAGGGTAAGGGTAAGGGTAAGCTTAAGGGTAAAAGCAAGGGTAAGGGTAAGGGTAAGGGTAAGGGTAAGGGTAAGGGTATAAGTGTAAGCTAAGGTAAGTGCAAGCCTAAGGGTAAAAGTAAGGGTAAGGGTAAGGGTAAGGGTAAGGGTAAGGGTAAGGGTAAGGGTAAGGGTAAGGGTAAGGGTAAGGGTAAGGGTAAGGGTAAGGGTAAGCTTAAGGGTAAAAGCAAGGGTGAGGGTAAGGGTAAGGGTAAGGGTAAGGGTGAGGGTAAGGGTAAGGGTAAGGGTAAGGGTAAGGGTAAGGGTAAGGGTAAGGGTAAGCCTAAGGGTAAAAGCAAGGGTAAGGGTAAGGGTAAGGGTAAGGGCAAGGGTAAGCTTAAGGGTAAAAGCAAGGGTAAGGGTAAGGGTAAGGGTAAGGGTAAGGGTAAGGGTAAGCTTAAGCTTAAGGGCAAGCTAAGGGTAAGGGTAAGGGTAAGGGTAAGGGTAAGGGTAAGGGTAAGGGTAAAGGTAAGGGTAAGCCTAAGGGTAAAAGCAAGGGTATGGGTAAGGGTAAGGGTAAGGGTAAGAGTAAGGGTAAGGGTAAGGGTAAGGGTAAGGGTAAGGGTAAGGGTAAGGGTAAGGGTAAGGGTAAGGGTAAGGGTAACCTTAAGGGTAAAAGCAAGGGTAAGGGTAAGGGTAAGGGTAAGGGTAAGGGTAAGGGTAAGGGTAAGGGTAAGGGTAAGGGTAAGCTTAAGGGTAAAAGCAAGGGTAAGGGTAAGGGTAAGGGTAAGGGTAAGGGTAAGGGTAAGGGTAAGGGTAAGGGTAAGGGTAAGGGTAAGGGTAAGGGTAAGCTTAAGGGTAAAAGCAAGGGTAAGGGTAAGGGTAAGGGTAAGGGTAAGGGTAAGGGTAAGGGTAAGGGTAAGGGTAAGGGTAAGGGTAAGGGTAAGGGTAAGGGTAAGGGTAAGCTTAAGGGTAAAAGCAAGGGTAAGGGTAAGGGTAAGGGTAAGGGTATGGGTAAGGGTAAGGGTAAGGGTAAGGGTAAGCCTAAGGGTAAAAGCAAGGGTAAGGGTAAGGGTAAAAGCAAGGGTAAGGGTAAGGGTAAGGGTAAGGGTAAGGGTAAGGGTAAGGGTAAGGGTAAGCTTAAGGGTAAAAGCAAGGGTAAGGGTAAGGGTAAGGATAAGGGTAAGTGTAAGCTTAAGGGTAAAAGCAAGGGTAAGGGTAAGGGTAAGGGTAAAGGTAAGGGTAAGCCTTAGGGTAAAAGCTAAGGGTAAGGGTAAGGGTAAGGGTAAGGGTAAGGGTAAGGGTAAGGGTAAGGGTAAGGGTAAGGGTAAGGGTAAGCTTAAGGGTAAAAGCAAGGGTAAGGGTAAGGGTAAGGGTAAGGGTAAGGGTAAGGGTAAGGGTAAGGGTAAGGGTAAGGGTAAGGGTAAGGGTAAGCTTAAGGGTAAAAGCAAGGGTAAGGGTAAGGGTAAGGGTAAGGGTAAGGGTAAGGGTAAGGGTAAGGGTAAGGGTAAGGGTAAGGGTAAGGGTAAGGGTAAGGGTAAGGGTAAGGGTAAGGGTAAGGGTAAGCTTAAGGGTAAAAGCAAGGGTAAGGGTTAGGGTAAGGGTAAGGGTAAGGGTAAGGGTAAGCTTGAGGGTAAAAGCAAGGGTAAGGGTAAGGGTAAGGGTAAGGGTAAAGGTAAGGGTAAGCCTAAGGGTAAAAGCAAGGGTAAGGGTAAGGGTAAGGGTAAGGGTAAGGGTAAGGGTAAGGGTAAGGGTAAGGGTAAGGGTAAGGGTAAGGGTAAGCTTAAGGTTATAAGCAAGGGTAAGGGTAAGGGTAAGGGTAAGGGTAAGGGTGAGGGTAAGGGTAAGGGTAAGGGTAAGCTTAAGGGTAAAAGCAAGGGTAAGGGTAAGGGTAAGGGTAAGGGTAAGGGTAAGGGTAAGGGTAAGGGTAAGCTTAAGGGTAAAAGCAAGGGTAAGGGTAAGGGTAAGGGTAAGGGTAAGGGTAAGGGTAAGGGTAAGGGTAAGGGTAAGGGTAAGGGTAAGGGTAAGGGTAAGGGTAAAGGTTAGGGTAAGCCTAAGGGTAAAAGCAAGGGTAAGGGTAAAGGTAAGGGTAAGGGTAAGGGTAAGGGTAAGGGTAAGGGTAAGGGTAAGGGTAAGGGTAAGCTTAAGGGTAAAAGCAAGGGTAAGGGTAAGGGTAAGGGTAAGGGTAAGCCTAAGGGTAAAACAAGGGTAAGGGTAAGGGTAAGGGTAAGGGTAAGGGTAAGCTTAAGGGTAAAAGCAAGAGTAAGGGTAAGGGTAAGGGTGAGGGTAAGGGTAAGCTTAAGGGTTAAAGCAAGGGTAAGGGTAAGGGTAAGGGTAAGGGTAAGGGTAAGGGTAAGGGTAAAGGTAAGGGTAAGCCTAAGGGTAAAAGCAGGGTAAGGGTAAGGGTAAGGGTAAGGGTAAGGGTAAGGGTAAGGGTAAGGGTAAGGGTAAGGGTAAGGGTAAGGGTAAGCTTAAGGGTAAAAGCAAGGGTAAGGGTAAGGGTAAGGGTAAGGGTAAGGGTAAGGGTAAGGGTAAGGGTAAGGGTAAGGGTAAGGGTAAGCTTAAGGGTAAAAGCAAGGGTAAGGGTAAGGGTAAGGGTGAGGGTAAGGGTAAGGGTAAGGGTAAGGGTAAGCTTAAGGGTAAAAGCAAGGGTAAGGGTAAGGGTAAGGGTAAGGGTAAGGGTAAGGGTAAGCTTAAGGGTAAAAGCAAGGGTAGGAGTAAGGGTAAGGGTAAGCGTAAGGGTAAGGGTAAGGGTAAGGGTAAAGGTAAGGGTAAGCCTAAGGGTAAAAGCAAGGGTAAGGGTAAGGGTTAGGGTAAGGGTAAGGGTAAGGGTAAGGGTAAGGGTAAGGGTAAGGGTAAGGGTAAGGGTAAGGGTAAGGGTAAGGGTAAGGGTAAGTGTAAGGGTAAGGGTAAAGGTAAGCTTAAGGGTAAAAGCAAGGGTAAGGGTAAGGGTAAGGGTAAGGGTAAGGGTAAGGGTAAGGGTAAGTGTAAGGGTAAGCTTAAGGGTAAGGGTAAGGGTAAGGGTAAAGGTAAGGGTAAGACTAAGGGTAAAAGCAAGGGTAAGGGTAAGGGTAGGGTAAGGGTAAGGGTAAGGGTAAGGGTAAGGGTAAGGGTAAGGGTAAGGGTAAGGGTAAGGGTAAGTGTAAGGGTAAGGGTAAGGGTAAGCTTAAGGGTAAAAGCAAGGGTAAGGGTAAGGGTAAGGGTAAGGGTAAGGGTAAGGGTAAGGGTAAGGGTAAGGGTTAGCTTAAGGGTAAGGGTAAGGGTAAGGGTAAGGGTAAGCCTAAGGGTAAAAGCAAGGGTAAGGGTAAGGGTAAGGGTAAGGGTAAGGGTGAGCTTAAGGGTAAAAGCAAGGGTAAGGGTAAGGGTAAGGGTAAGGGTAAGGGTAAGCTTAAGGGTAAAAGCAAGGGTAAGGGTAAGGGTAAGGGTAAGGGTAAGGGTAAGGGTAAAGGTAAGGGTAAGCCTAAGGGTAAAAGCAAGGGTTAGGGTAAGGGTAAGGGTAAGGGTAAGGGTAAGGGTAAGGGTAAGGGTAAGGGTAAGGGTAAGGGTAAGGGTAAGGGTAAGCTTAAGGGTAAAAGCAAGGGTAAGGGTAAGGGTAAGGGTAAGGGTAAGGGTAAGGGTAAGGGTAAGGGTAAGGGTAAGGGTAAGGGTAAGGGTAAGGGTAAGGGTAAGGGTAAGGGTAAGGGTAAGCTTAAGGGTAAAAGCAAGGGTGAGGGTAAGGGTAAGGGTAAGGGTAAGGGTAAGGGTAAGGGTAAGGGTAAGGGTAAGGGTAAGGGTAAGGGTAAGGGTAAGGGTAAGGGTAAGGGTAAGGGTAAGGGTAAGCTTAAGGGTAAAAGCAAGGGTAAGGGTAAGGGTAAGGGTAAGGGTAAGGGTAAGGGTAAGGGTAAGGGTAAGGGTAAGGGTAAAGGTAAGGGTAAGGGTAAGGGTAAGGGTAAGGGTAAGGGTAAGCTTAAGGGTAAAAGCAATGGTAAGGGTAAGGGTAAGGGTAAGGGTAAGGGTAAGGGTAAGGGTAAGGGTAAGGGTAAAGGTAAGGGTAAGCTTGAGGGTAAAAGCAAGGGTAAGGGTAAGGGTAAGGGTAAGGGTAAAGGTAAGGGTAAGCCTAAGGGTAAAAGCAAGGGTAAGGGTAAGGGTAAGGGTAAAGGTAAGGGTAAGGGTAAGGGTAAGGGTAAGGGTAAGGGTAAGGGTAAGCTTAAGGTTATAAGCAAGGGTAAGGGTAAGGGTAAGGGTAAGGGTAAGGGTGAGGGTAAGGGTAAGGGTAAGGGTAAGCTTAAGGGTAAAAGCAAGGGTAAGGGTAAGCTTAAGGGTAAAAGCAAGGGTAAGGGTTAGGGTAAGGGTAAGGGTAAGGGTAAGGGTAAGCTTGAGGGTAAAAGCAAGGGTAAGGGTAAGGGTAAGGGTAAGGGTAAAGGTAAGGGTAAGCCTAAGGGTAAAAGCAAGGGTAAGGGTAAGGGTAAAGGTAAGGGTAAGGGTAAGGGTAAGGGTAAGGGTAAGGGTAAGCTTAAGGTTATAAGCAAGGGTAAGGGTAAGGGTAAGGATAAGGGTAAGGGTGAGGGTAAGGGTAAGGGTAAGGGTAAGCTTAAGGGTAAAAGCAAGGGTAAAGGGTAAGGGTAAGGGTAAGGGTAAGCTTAAGGGTAAAAGCAAGGGTAAGGGTAAGGGTAAGGGTAAGGGTAAGGGTAAGGGTAAGGGTAAGGGTAAGGGTAAGGGTAAGGGTAAGGGTAAGGGTAAAGGTTAGGGTAAGCCTAAGGGTAAAAGCAAGGGTAAGGGTAAAGGTAAGGGTAAGGGTAAGGGTAAGGGTAAGGGTAAGGGTAAGGGTAAGGGTAAGGGTAAGCTTAAGGGTAAAAGCAAGGGTAAGGGTAAGGGTAAGGGTAAGGGTAAGCCTAAGGGTAAAACAAGGGTAAGGGTAAGGGTAAGGGTAAGGGTAAGGGTAAGCTTAAGGGTAAAAGCAAGAGTAAGGGTAAGGGTAAGGGTGAGGGTAAGGGTAAGCTTAAGGGTTAAAGCAAGGGTAAGGGTAAGGGTAAGGGTAAGGGTAAGGGTAAGGGTAAAGGTAAGGGTAAGCCTAAGGGTAAAAGCAAGGGTAAGGGTAAGGGTAAGGGTAAGGGTAAGGGTAAGGGTAAGGGTAAGGGTAAGGGTAAGGGTAAGGG